>BMAO01016092.1:0-17569 GCA_019973975.1 Trichonephila clavata | reverse complement strand
TTTTTATTTATTCACTCGTTAAGGTATCTGAATACTTGCGACAACTTTTTCTTTAAAAAATGGAGATATGGGGAATTTTTTAGTATATTTTTTTTAAAAAATATGCTAAAATTAAGAAGATAAAAAGAAATTATTATTACTAAAATATACATACGAAAAAATTCGTAAATATTTACACAAAATAACATAAATGGGGCCCATTTTGTACCAAAAGTTCATGAACAAATTTTCAGATTTTCAATTCTGATGTGTTGCTATATGTTATTCATTTTTGAAATGACCATCAGGATAAGAGATATTTTAATTTTTACAAAAACTAGAGCGTTTTATCGTAGTTATTATGTGAAATTGCTTAAAAAAACATTGATAGTATTCAGATAAGTATATTTGTAATAAAATAGTGATTGATAAATCTGAAGGTTAAAACACTTCTATTATTCTACAGAACATACACAAAAAATTTCAGTTAATTATTTTCAAAACTTTCTTAGCAATCTCTCTCTCTTCTCTCTGCCCCTTTGAGCATTTTCAAAAAAAAAACACACACATTTCGAGTAAAACGCGTTTTAAAGTATGACATATCTTGCTTAAAGTAATGACATCTGCTTTGACTAAAACACTTGTAGTTTTTCTTCTAGTGAAGGAAAAATAATAAACTTGGTATTTTTATAAAGCTAACAAGAAAGTCTATAAAATAAAATCATAAAAAAATTTGTCAAATTTTAGCAAAAATCACAGTTTTAGGGTAGTATTATACTTTAAATACAGCGTTTTTGATATTAAACTTAAGACGTGATTTTTTTATATTCTTATAAGTACAGAAGATACAAACTTTGTGGAGAGATAGAGTAAACATACACGATGGGTGAGTGAGTGAGTGAATATTAACGTCGCACTGTTTAGCTATACACGTGGGCTTTTGGCAACGGACCTCATCATTTTGAACCATGGTCAAGTGGCGAGGACGACAGCTGAGCTGGCACCCCTTCTCCTAAATACCCCATCCCACCAATGGGAGGACGTTTGAGCTCTTGACAGACTTAACGTGCACCGCTCCCCTACACGGTGGGTCCTTAGTAGTACTGGGCTCAAACTCGTGACATGCCAGCCATGATCTGATATCTTGACCACTCGACTACTGTGGCCGTCCTTCACGATGGAAAATAACATGGGAACGCATGGTAGGAAACGCCATCATAGTGCGGTAATAACGGCACACACACAAAATACAAAAAAGATACGAATAAGAGGAGAAAACATGTTTATTGTACTTATTACAGCAAAAAATTAAAAAAAGAACATTAAAGAGACAATAGGGGTGCACGTTGCTAGTATGCTGGATCCACCAGACGGTCATTTGGGAAATCCCGTCATGACTGGCGATAGCCTACATACTGGTAATAGGATTTACTGTACCAGATACATCACAGTCACCTCATTGCTTGGCCACGACAGCTTATGATGGTTATCTTCTCACATTCATCAGTGTTTGGGAGTTAGAATAAAGATCAGCATTAATCAGAAATAATCTATTTTATTATTCTTTAAATCAGTTCAAATGACCCAGGGTAAGAAGTGCCCCTTTAATTAAATGTTGGAGCAAAATCACGTAGAAGAGATAATTAATATTTAAGAATGAATCGAATCACTTACTCTTGGAACATTTTGGTAGTATACGTTCTGAATAATCATAAATCTTAGTTATTCGACTTATAGTCAATATTAATCTAATCCAACTTATTGACTAAACAGTTAATTAACAATCTTTAATTATTCAACCATTAGTCGTCGAGCAACTCTCGACTAGCCCACAGCTAATTTCCGCTAATCGCTAATTCCTAACTCCTAACCACTAACCTCTAACTCTCGTACCTAAAAGTTAATGCTTAAATATCCTCCTTCATTTCCATAAACCGTGTCTTCTTCTTCGGGAGAAAGTTTTCAATAGAACAATATTTAAAGAAATAGTTTTTCCCAAGAGGATTAGTAGGAGGCTCGCAGGTAGACCTGTTACAGGGTTACTTTAAGAAAAATATAAATTGTTTTTCCCTTCATTTAATAATACGAATAGAATTAAGAAATTTTCCAAAGAAAAAAATTTGTATCGATGGATTTTCCTTAATTTAGAATTCATCTCATAAACACCTGTCTCTTTCTTTCTTATTGTATAAATATACTTCGCAACCTGAGTTAAGCAAAAACATAAATTGATGAATTAGACTTACCTAGCTATCAAATATTATACATCATATTTACATTTTAATGAAACATATAATGCTGAAAACTGTGAAAGAGATTTAACTGTATTTAATAAAGTGTACCAAAGTTTAAAATACTTTTTAAAATTAACTTTCTAAAACCGATCAGTAAAACCCCTAGAAATTTACATATTAGATGGATAAAAGTTCGCTCCATTTTATATCAGCATGTTAGTTTAACAATCTTGAAATCTTCCCGCTTCAGAGCTAAAACATTTACATTAGTATATTAACTTTTAAGCATCCTATATACTTCTTTAATAATTTCTCTACAAGGTTTGAAATGCTTAACGATGCGTAAAGATGATTCATTTTTGTTGGCAGACACACATCGAAAAATCGCAGAAGGTGGAACTAAGTTTTAAAATGTTTCAGAAGATTATTTAAAAAAGGCTACCGAGGAATCCTTCTTCTAATTTTAAAAACATTATCGCAAAATGTACGCAATTTTAAAAGCTATTGGGGGACTATAATGAAATAAATGATGGATCGTTTAAGTAATGGAGAAAAATTGATTGAATCAGGTACCAGCCAATTGGTCACGTAAAACCAGAAGCTGCTCACTGGTGAACTACTAATTTAAATAGAAAATGTAAAATGTTCGAATTTTTACACTTAAAGTTTTCTCAGACATTAGAATAACTTTCGAAATAGAAGGAGTTATTCTGTGTCAGTCAATTTTATCCGTTACCTTTAACAAAATCAAGTTTTTGAAAGTTAAAATAATCTGTTTACGTTCGGAGCTGTGATTTTGTAAAAGCGTATAAATGAATATTTATTTTATATCTAGTGCTACTTAAATCTTAAATTAGAATATACATATAAAAATTGTTTTACGAATATTTTTTTCAATAAAAGAATTATTTAAATGCAATTTTCTGGCACAAAAATGGAAAAAGATTGGCATATTTTCAAAACATTCTCCTTTTATGAAAAATGCTTACATAATATTTTGTTTATACAACTTGTGGCCAGAAAGTTCGGTGAATGAATTTTTATTTCAAATACAGTATTGTACAGCATCAAATACAATTTACTGTCCTTCAAATAATCTCCATGGATGATAATGCAGCTGTTCGGAACGAGTATATACATAAGTCCTGGAAACTCCTGTAAAACAGTTCTTTCGGTATGGCTTTCAGCTCGGCTGTCACGTTGCTTTGAATGTCGTTGATGTCCGCAAATCTCTTTCCCTTCAGGGCTGACTTCAATCTGGGGAGAGGAAGAAGTCTGCAGGTGCCAAATCAGGTGAATAAGGGGGTGATTAAGTGTCACAAACTTCATTTGCGGGCAGAAACTGCCGTAACAACTAAGGCGGTGTGTGGCAGGGCATTATCGTGGAGAGGAGTCCAGGAGCCTTGCTTAGCGTGCTCAGGGCGAACACGACGGATCCGTTGCAGTAAACGCTTCAGATTTTCGACGTAGGCAACATGCATTCAATATGGTACTCTCAGGGAATGAGACCCTTAGAGTCGAAGAATGCGCGAATGAGCATTGTCTTTATGCGCTCCAGGCTGGTCCACCTTTTCCGGAAACGCTTAAACCATTCATAAACACTCTTTGATGTGATGGCTTCATCTTTATAAACTTCTTTGAGCATTCCGTGAGTTTCTTTTGCCGACTTCCCAAGTTTGAAACAAAACAACATGTTAATTCTCTGATCCATTTTGTACACCGTGACAATCACAATTAACCTTTCGCCCTCGGCGTTAAACTAACAGGGAATAAAAGCACTTGGAACCTTGTCAATTTCAAACATGTTCAAACAGATATTGACCTTCACCACGCGTGGCGCGTTGATATTCTACTAGTACAGCAGCGACCTGTACAAGCTCATTCACCGAACTTTCTGGCCACAGGTTGTATATAGCCACAAGTTCTGTACAGAGCCTGAACGAGGAATTTTGAAACAATAATTTAGAGAGAAGTGGATTTCTTCGTATTTAAAAATATCAAATCACAGAGAACTTTTAACAAAAAATGCCGGTTATTATTTCAATTGAATGTAGCTCTGAAAAAAGTTATAGTTTAAAAAAACTGAAAAACTCGCTTTTATAGTTAATCGAACTTAAAAGTAAAAAATAATTCTTAATATAAGAATAAAATGATTAACGAGAAAATTAATGTCCTCAAATGTAATCAAACCGTTAGGTGCTCGATATCAATGTAATAATTTCTTACTTGTTCTATTCCGAAATGCAGAGTTAGTGTAAAAAAGTAGTACAGGAACCCGCGCTTTTACCACAATGACATTAATTTTCTCGTTAATCATTTTTATTCTTTATATTAAGAATTTTTTTTTTTTTTTTTTTTGCTTTTTAGTTCGATTTCTCTAAGTTCGATTTCTTTTAAGTTCTCATCTTTTTTTTTTTTTCCTGTGATGAATAAGCTCAAAATCGCTTTCGTCGCTTGAAGATACATTTTCAATTGATTTATTTTTTGGCACCATAAAGTAAGAGATAAGTTTTTTGCGACGAAGGTCAGTTGGTCAGTTGCTTGTAAATGTCACGATAACCAGATATGCATGATTGAGGCTCTTTCAGGAATTTCATACTCCTTTCGGAATTGGTATCTATTTTTAAAAAATGCTTTTCCAATTTGTTGTAAAGCTGTATCCCTGCACATATTTTATCCGCTCTCAAAGAATCCGGTTCTTCTTGTCCGTCTTCATAATCTATCAAAATATTGATAATGTTTCATTGAAAGTTTCGTCTTCAATCGAGCGCGGGCTGCTGGCGCAATGAGAGAAAGCAACTGAGCATGCATTGTCCGGAGACTGCTTATAACAAATGAAGAGAGCGTCTAGGGACCGTGGGTAGCCTAGTGGTTAGAGCATCGAACTCCAGACTGGAAGGCCTGGGTTCGATGCTCGATGCCACCAAATACCCGCCGAGTACACACGGAGAACGAGATCGTTAAATCATTGGGTACGAATGGTGTCACCATCTATCGGGTTGTGTGAGAAAAATCGTACTTTCACCTTCACATGGGGGCTTAGGCTAACGGCAGGCGTAGATCTAGCCAGTTGCCATGATAAATTTCGCGGGCCTCGATCTGACTACGTCAGACAGGTGGCATTAATAACAACCCACACAACACAGAGAGTCTCTGGAAGTGCATATGTATACATTGCAGTGGCGTAATGTACACCCCTGCAATCCCCCCCCCCCGCTGTAGGGGCTCAAAGTCCACCTAAAGCCAGGTATGTATTTATCCAATTTATAAAATATTAGAGACAAAACCTGTGTCCTTCAAGGGAGGCCCTAATATTCTCCGTTACACCACTGGCACATTGATAGAAAACATTACAGTGGTGCCAAAACCGTAGAAATTCATATACCACATAAAAAGATCGTACAAAACTAAAATCGCATAAAAAAAGAATCGCACAAAAACAGGTTCTACTGTATAAAGTTATAATCTAAAACATTTCAAAAATGTCATCCACAAAAATTAAAATTCTCAGTTATAGCAGATATTAAACCCGTAAATCAGTTTATAATCTTCAGCAAATCATTCCTTTACAAATATTGCTGTATACATTAGATAACTAGGGAATTGGATCAGTACCAAATAACATGAATATTTCATTAATCACATCTAAGATAAGTGATATCCTATTCCCTCGGATACTAATGGCCTAATGTCAGACTCTGCAAATTTCAGATATTGCTATAATACAATTTTGAATAATACGATCACAATTATTTTATGTGAGCAACTTGTCCAATGAGAAGTGAAATAACTCGATTTTCAATTTATAAAATTTACATAACTTGATTTTAACTATTTACCTTCCAAATTGCTAAAGTAGTTAGCTAAAACAACAGCTATTCTTTGATCGAGGTGATAATTTTGAGAAAATATTTGAACGCATTAGGAGGTGGATTTAAATATTAAAAGTTTATAAGAATTTATTGAAGAGAAATCAGAAATCCCAGATTGGGATTTCAGCATAGTCAACTTTACGGATAAGCAATGTAAATGTTCAATTCAAAGGAACACTTAAATTTCAATAACTTAAAATCACTGTGAATGTAGATGGTAATATGTAAATATCATTTATAACTGCCAATCACGATTGACTGTGCGGTCACATGCGAATTGAACACTCTATAATGACCAATTATTCTGAAAGGTTTCAGAAAATGCTGATTTGAAATATTCCAGATTCGTAGGATTGATTTTGAAGATATTCACATGTTTCTGTGTCTGGAACAATAAGAATGGCATACAATGAACTCTAGCACGCTGTCGAGAGTATTAAAGTAGAATAATCAATCAAATATGTTGCTCTTTTTTAACACCCTTTTAGAAGCTTCACTTGTATGTAACGGAATCTTTGAACTCAATTTTTACCCACTTTAAAAGGTGAGATTAATTCGAAATTTTGTGCATTTGTCCAAGACCGATGACAATACAATAATTTAATAATTTTGTTTCATTGTCCTGATCAGGATCATCAAGATTAACCGTTTCCCGTTTTCAGATCCTATTTCCCATCTGGTGACTAATTTGAGATCCCATTTCCAGATTTGGTGACTAAATGATTGTTACAACTTAGTTTGATTAACTATAAAGGGTATTTTTTAGTTTTTCTACACTATAATTCAATTAAACATTCGGCAATGTATCGAAACAATTTCGATCAGTGGTCCAGATTTTTGCTTGGCATCCTCTTAAATTTTAAGAGTAGTAATTAAGTAACAAAGTAAAAAATCAACGAGAGATCTGTATTATTGTTACATTTATGATTACAACTTCACTTAGTAAGACAACTGCCAGTATTGTGAATCTAATACTTCGCGTGTAGAGTTATATGTGCAAGGACAACATGTTTGCACCAATTTTCTTGGAAGGGGAAAGATTAAACGGGTGCCATAAATCTGTCAATTAGGCTGTATCAGATCGATGCAACATGATGTTTACGGATGACTTCTTATTTGAATTAAAATCAGATGGTAAACATATAAGTGTTCGAAAAAAACAAGGCACAAGCAATCTAGTCAAGAGCCTCACACATTCAGAAGTAGCAGCGTCCTGGTATAAGCTGCAATTTCAGAGAGAAATTGCATTGAGATGCGCATTTTTGAAGCAGTTTTACAATAGCTGTGGGATTATACAAGATTAAGTTCTAGACCAGTGATGGAGAACCTATGACCCGTGGGTCAGCCACTGACCCACGCAAGCTTTTTAACTGACCCACGATTGCTAGGCAACCACTTGTTTGCTTACGCGGGTTTGTTCAGATTTTCTTACTTGTGTGGATTATTTATATTCTATTTTTATTTTTTCAAGCCCTGTATTGACACAAAATCAATTTAAAGGCTGTCTATAACCTTTAGTTTGATCATTATAGTTCCAAAGTTACGAAAATGACAACAAATGTATATGAAGATATGAAGTATTTCAAATAAAGCAGAAGTATTTATATATACAAAATATCAAATAAAGTGTATAATTTTACTCACATTTGGTTTGTTGAAAAAAATCGACTAACAAAAGCAAATAATCATATTTAAAGCACTTTCTTCGGATGAAATGCACTCTTGTAAGGTTATGGTTCTGTTATGTTTGTAGAAAGAGACTTCCATATCACTTGTATCGTCTCAATAGATAATTGTGAGATGCCCTTGGGGGCCATGCATATGTCTCAAATTCTCTATAATAGCAATTTTTTTCTAGCAATTTAAAGCGCTTTCCCCAGTCAGTACCAGTGTTGAACTTACATTTCGAACGTATTTAAAAGTAATGTGTAGTATGTATGTATATGTATGTATTAGGTATGTTAATACAAAATTTCTTCTCAAACTATTGTATTCTAAACGTAAATATTTTTAACTGTAACCCGTACTATGTCGGTGGTTAAAAAATTAAAAACAAGCCGTACAAGTTCCAGGCCATATCGAGCTGAAAGGTTTGATAAATATGTGTGGGGGGGGGGGATTGAAATGAATAAAATGGTTATACGTATGATTTGTATTGAAAAAGTGACTCCACGTACATATAATGTAAAAAGACATTTTGAAACGTTCCATTCAAATCTCGGCATGTCGACAGATGAGGATAGAAAAACTTGTTCCTTACAAAAGAAAAGAAGGCAAAAAAGAAAGAATTTTTCTCAAAGCAGTGTTTAAAAAAGTTTTTGGTTCCAAAAAATAACATTACAGCTGCTAGTTTCTAAGTTGCCCATTGCATTGCTCACAATGAAAGCCTCTTTCAGTAGAAGGATTTGTAAAAAATAAAAAAAGGCGTTTTTAGAATGTAGTCCTACATTGCTTGCTGATTTTAAAGAAAAATGCTTGATTATAAAGTTTATAAATGAGTTACCTATAAGTCGCAATATAATTAAAGATCGAGTAATAGAATTAGAAAAAAATATTTTTTTGCGCAAATACATAACGCCTTAACGTATTCAATTGCTTTAGTTGAGATTAATAATATAAATGGTTATGCACAATTTGCAGTTTTTGCTCGGTATAAGTTTGGAAACATAATGAATGAAGAATGTGTTTTTTAATGAAACTAATAACGTTGAAAGGAAAGTGTACCAGTCTTGATATTTTTACAGAATTTGATATTGCATATAAAGAAATGGATACTGGCTTTCAGAAAACAGTTTCTGTAACAACAGACGGTACACCTAGTATGGTACGGGAAAACATTGGATTTATTCAGCATCTTAAGCAAAATATTTCACATTTTCTGAATGAATTTCATTGTTTAATACACAAGCAAGCTTTATGTGCGAAGCATAATTTAAAAACATTTTCCATTGTACTGTCAGTTGTTATAAAATAATCAACTTTATAAACGTACGAGCTCTTTATAAAAGGCAATTTGTATAATTCTTAGAGGAAATTGAATGCCAATTTTCAGGGATTTTGACATACAATAACGTGCTATGGCTTATTTTAGGTGAAGTCCTTCATCGCTTTATAACGTTATTATAAGAAATTAAGATCTTTTTAATTGAATAAAACAATAGTATCGGTGAATTATCCAATATACATTAATCAATGATAAAATATTTTTATGAGACACTCAGAATTTTAATGAACTGAATAAAAAAACATGGACTAATTATTTTAACAATTTTTAAAAATATTAAAATTTTAATAATTTTTGAAAATATTAAAATATTTATGACGAAACATCATTATCGCTTGCTTCTTAGGTTATTTTTACATGCTCATAAAAAGGATTAAGTGTGCGTTTTCTTAACTCGAGTGCACCATAATTTTTCACAAACATTTTTGATCAACATTGTTATTTAATGAAAAAGTTTTATTCGTTTCATGTTGAAAAAATTTTTTCACTCGCTTATGAAAACCAATAGAAATTCTTTTAAGATAAGGAATGTTAAAGTGCTTCAAAGAACATCCAATGGTTATTTACTATACGTAAATGAATTCCAATAACACTAACTATGATCGAAATTGAAACAAAATGTGGCTATAATATCTTTCACAGTTTGAACTTTTCTCGCACATGTTCAAGGACAATGATCGAAGATAATATTACTTTAATTGGTTAATTCTTTTGTATTATTTTTCTCTTATTCTGTTGCGAAAAATGATTAAATTTGGGAACTTATTTTCTTCGAAAGCGAACGCAGTGAAGTATTACCAAAAATATGATCTAATATTTAAGTACCCTAAAGACTATCGAGCTTAGCGGAATAAGAAACGTAACAGAACAGCAGGACAACATGTAGATTCGTACTTATTCGTATTCATGGGGTGGCGTCTACGTAAGTAAAACTCTTTTGCCATAATTTTGAACAGAACTACTGTGTTCTGGTCATCTAAATATAGTGGTTATTAGATCTTTCGTTTATTTCAAGTGTACACGTTTTTCTTAAGTTTAATATTTAATTCTTCTAAATCTATGCTAGTTTATTTGTATTCTGCTACAGTCTTAGGCATGATTAAAATCACGTCGCCTCCACCACCAAAAAGCCGCCTCGCACCTCGCGAAATATGAAGAATAAAAAAATATTACTGAAACTTGATGAAACAACTGAGAACTGTAGAATTACAACCATTTAAAACTATTTAAAGAGTGGAATAAAAAGAAATTCCCTTTATTTTCCAAGTAAACCGGCGCAGAAAAGTGAATCGAGAAATTGAATGTGAAGAATTTCAAAATGATTGTAGAAAAAGAAATTAAAATAACGAAAGCAGTAAAAAAATAAAAATAAAGAAACCAATCAAGTGAGGAGGAAAGAAGAATTAAATACAAAAAAAAGCGACTTCACTATGGGAAGTGAAAAAAATATAAAAATCATTATTAAAAATAAAACTAGAAATTAGCTATTTACTACCATTAAAAAAAAGAATTCTGCCTGACAGAGGTGGAATTCATCACGCAAAATTCGACCACGCAATTTATTACTTTTTTAAGAAAAAGTTCCTGAGTCTTTACCAGATTTATAATCTTAATAAGGTACGAAAAAAGAAATTCAATACCTTAAAAAATGAAATTGACCAAAAGAGCGAAGACTAGATTTTAGTATGTTACTATTTCGAGTATGTGCCGTGGAACCTTAAAAGCTTGAAGAATTGAAATTACTTCTGATTGTGCGGACTTAAATATTTTGTTCCTTTTTAATTAGATAAAGTTAACGGCATATACAACCTTCAATAGCTCAATTACTTTTATATAAAAATATGTTGATGAAATAATAAAATATGCTAACTGAGAAATACATGAAAATTTTTTTTTCGTTTAAAACTGTCTGAAAATAACTAAAAACAAGTTCAAACTCACTAATACTGTACAATAGCGAATCGATTATATCATTAAAACATTTCCGAGTAAAAACGGTAGAATCTGATGTTTTTATAAAAATATAAAGCTTTATTTTTTCGTAGGAAACCGTCGTCGCTTAGGAAGCTCACGCTTTTATTGTATCCATTTACCTCTACCCCGTCTTGACCATCCTTATTTAGGATGTTGACTCAAAGCTTTATTGTTTTTTTTGAGACCGTCCTCATTTAGGATGCTGACGCATAGCTTTTCCCTGTCTTGCAGACCGTCCTCGTTTAGGATGCTGACTCACAGCATTACCTTGTCTTTCGAGAACACCCTCATTTAGGAGGCTGTCTCATATCATTGCCCTGTCTTGGAAACTGTTCTCGCTTGGGAAGCTCACGTTTATATTGTATCCATATACCTTTGCCCTGTCTTTGGACACCAACATTCATCACGGTACTGACGCCCATCTTTACCCTGTCTTTGGAAACTGTCCTTGCTCAGGATGCTGACACATAACTTCATTTTGTCTACAGACACCGTCTTCATTTAGAAAGCTGACGTATTTATTGCGTCTACAAAGATTACTCTGCTTCCGTCCATCGTTTCGCTTAAGAAGTTGACGTTTTTATAGCGTTAAAATCGCTTTATTTTGTCTTTGGATATCGTTTGCGACTAAATTACTGAATTATTTTGTGTTCATTACATATACAGCCTTATAGCTCAATTACTTTTATATAAAAATATGTTGATGAAATAATAAAATATGCTAACTGAGAAATACATGAAAAATTTTTTTTTCGTTTAAAACTGTCTGAAAATAACTAAAAACAAGTTCAAACTCACTAATACTGTACAATAGCGAATCGATTATATCATTAAAACATTTCCGAGTAAAAACGGTAGAATCTGATGTTTTTATAAAAATATAAAGCTTTATTTTTTCGTAGAAACCGTCGTCGCTTAGGAAGCTCACGCTTTTATTGTATCCATTTACCTCTACCCCGTCTTGACCATCCTTATTTAGGATGTTGACTCAAAGCTTTATTGTTTCTTTTGAGACCGTCCTCATTTAGGATGCTGACGCATAGCTTTTCCCTGTCTTGCAGACCGTCCTCGTTTAGGATGCTGACTCATAGCATTACCTTGTCTTTGGAGAACACCTCATTTAGGAGGCTGTCTCATATCATTGCACTGTCTTGGAAACTGTTCTCGCTTGGAAGCTCACGTTTATATTGTATCCATATACCTTTGCCCTGTCTTTGGACACCAGCATTCATCACGGTACTGACGCACATCTTTACCCTGTCTTTGGAAACTGTCCTTGCTCAGGATGCGAACACATAACTTCATTTTGTCTACAGACACCGTCTTCATTTAGAAAGCTGACGTATTTATTGCGTCTACAAAGAATTACTCTGCTTCCGTCCATCGTTTCGCTTAAGAAGTTGACGTTTTTATAGCGTTAAATCGCTTTATTTTGTCTTTGGATATCGTTTGCGACTAAATTACTGAATTATTTTGTGTTCATTACATATACAGCCTTAATAGCTCAATTACTTTTATATAAAAATATGTTGATGAAATAATAAATATGCTAACTGAGAAATACATGAAAATTTTTTTTCGTTTAAAACTGTCTGAAAATAACTAAAAACAAGTTCAAACTCACTAATACTGTACAATAGCGATCGATTATATCATTAAAACATTTCCGAGTAAAAACGGTAGAATCTGATGCTTTTATAAAAATATAAAGCTTTATTTTTTCGTAGGAAACCGTCGTCGCTTAGGAAGCTCAGCTTTTATTGTATCCATTTACCTCTACCCCGTCTTGACCATCCTTATTTAGGATGTTGACTCAAAGCTTTATTGTTTCTTTTGAGACCGTCCTCATTTAGGATGCTGACGCATAGCTTTTCCTGTCTTGCAGACGTCTCGTTAGGATGCTGACTCATAGCATTACTTTCTTTGGAGAACACCTCATTTAGGAGGCTGTCTCATATCATTGCACTGTCTTGGAAACTGTTCTCGCTTGGGAAGCTCACGTTTATATTGTATCCATATACCTTTGCCCTGTCTTTGGACACCAACATTCATCACGGTACTGACGCACATCTTTACCCTGTCTTTGGAAACTGTCTTGCTCAGGATGCTGACACATAACTTCATTTTGTCTACAGACACCGTCTTCATTTAGAAAGCTGACGTATTTATTGCGTCTACAAAGCATTACTCTGCTTCCGTCCATCGTTTCGCTTAAGAAGTTGACGTTTTTATAGCGTTAAAATCGCTTTATTTTGTCTTTGGATATCGTTTGCGACTAAATTACTGAATTATTTTGTGTTCATTACATATACAGCCTTCAATAGCTCAATTACTTTTATATAAAAATATGTTGATGAAATAATAAAATATGCTAACTGAGAAATACATGAAATTTTTTTTTCGTTTAAAACTGTCTGAAAATAACTAAAAACAAGTTCAAACTCACTAATACTGTACAATAGCGAATCGATTATATCATTAAAACATTTCCGAGTAAAAACGTAGAATCTGATGTTTTTATAAAAATATAAAGCTTTATTTTTTGTAGGAAACCGTCGTCGCTTAGGAAGCTCACGCTTTTATTGTATCCATTTACCTCTACCCCGTCTTGACCATCCTTATTTAGGATGTTGACTCAAAGCTTTATTGTTTCTTTTGAGACCGTCCTCATTTAGGATGCTGACGCATAGCTTTTCCCTGTCTTGCAGACCATCCTCGTTTAGGATGCTGACTCATAGCATTACCTTGTCTTTGGAGAACACCTCATTTAGGAGGCTGTCTCATATCATTGCACTGTCTTGGAAACTGTTCTCGCTTGGGAAGCTCACGTTTATATTGTATCCATATACCTTTGCCCTGTCTTTGGACACCAACATTCATCACGGTACTGACGCACATCTTTACCCTGTCTTTGGAAACTGTCCTTGCTCAGGATGCTGAACATAACTTCATTTTGTCTACAGACACCGTCTTCATTTAGAAAGCTGACGATTTATTGCGTCTACAAAGCATTACTCTGCTTCCGTCCATCGTTTCGCTTAAGAAGTTGACGTTTTTATAGCGTTAAAATCGCTTTATTTTGTCTTTGGATATCGTTTGCGACTAAATTACTGAATTATTTTGTGTTCATTACATATACAACCTTCAATAGCTCAATTACTTTTATATAAAAATATGTTGATGAAATAATAAAATATGCTAACTGAGAAATACATGAAAATTTTTTTTCCGTTTAAAACTGTCTGAAAATAACTAAAAACAAGTTCAAACTCACTAATACTGTACAATAGCGAATCGATTATATCATTAAAACATTTCCGAGTAAAAACGGTAGAATCTGATGTTTTTATAAAAATATAAAGCTTTATTTTTTCGTAGGAAACCGTCGTCGCTTAGGAAGCTCACGCTTTTATTGTATCCATTTACCTCTACCCCGTCTTGACCATCCTTATTTAGGATGTTGACTCAAAGCTTTATTGTTTTTTTTGAGACCGTCCTCATTTAGGATGCTGACGCATAGCTTTTCCCTGTCTTGCAGACCGTCCTCGTTTAGGATGCTGACTCACAGCATTACCTTGTCTTTCGAGAACACCCTCATTTAGGAGGCTGTCTCACATCATTGCACTGTCTTGGAAACTGTTTCTCGCTTGGGAAGCTCACGTTTATATTGTATCCATATACCTTTGCCCTGTCTTTGGACACCAACATTCATCACGGTACTGACGCCCATCTTTACCCTGTCTTTGGAAACTGTCCTTGCTCAGGATGCTGACACATAACTTCATTTTGTCTACAGACACAGTCTTCATTTAGAAAGCTGACGTATTTATTGCGTCTACAAAGCATTACTCTGCTTCCGTCCATCGTTTCGCTTAAGAAGTTGACGTTTTTATAGCGTTAAAATCGCTTTATTTTGTCTTTGGATATCGTTTGCGACTAAATTACTGAATTATTTTGTGTTCATTACATATACAACCTTCAATAGCTCAATTACTTTTATATAAAAATATGTTGATGAAATAATAAAATATGCTAACTGAGAAATACATGAAAATTTTTTTTCCGTTTAAAACTGTCTGAAAATAACTAAAAACAAGTTCAAACTCACTAATACTGTACAATAGCGAATCGATTATATCATTAAAACATTTCCGAGTAAAAACGGTAGAATCTGATGTTTTTATAAAAATATAAAGCTTTATTTTTTCGTAGGAAACCGTCGTCGCTTAGGAAGCTCACGCTTTTATTGTATCCATTTACCTCTACCCCGTCTTGACCATCCTTATTTAGGATGTTGACTCAAAGCTTTATTGTTTTTTTTGAGACCGTCCTCATTTAGGATGCTGACGCATAGCTTTTCCCTGTCTTGCAGACCGTCTCGTTTAGGATGCTGACTCACAGCATTACCTTGTCTTTCGAGAACACCCTCATTTAGGAGGCTGTCTCATATCATTGCCCTGTCTTGGAAACTGTTCTCGCTTGGGAAGCTCACGTTTATATTGTATCCATATACCTTTGCCCTGTCTTTGGACACCAACATTCATCACGGTACTGACGCCCATCTTTACCCTGTCTTTGGAAACTGTCCTTGCTCAGGATGCTGACACATAACTTCATTTTGTCTACAGACACAGTCTTCATTTAGAAAGCTGACGTATTTATTGCGTCTACAAAGCATTACTCTGCTTCCGTCCATCGTTTCGCTTAAGAAGTTGACGTTTTTATAGCGTTAAAATCGCTTTATTTTGTCTTTGGATATCGTTTGCGACTAAATTACTGAATTATTTTGTGTTCATTACATATACAGCCTTCAATAGCTCAATTACTTTTATATAAAAATATGTTGATGAAATAATAAAATATGCTAACTGAGAAATACATGAAAATTTTTTTTCGTTTAAAACTGTCTGAAAATAACTAAAAACAAGTTCAAACTCACTAATACTGTACAATAGCGAATCGATTATATCATTAAAACATTTCCGAGTAAAAACGGTAGAATCTGATGTTTTTATAAAAATATAAAGCTTTATTTTTTCGTAGGAAACCGTCGTCGCTTAGGAAGCTCACGCTTTTATTGTATCCATTTACCTCTACCCCGTCTTGACCATCCTTATTTAGGATGTTGACTCAAAGCTTTATTGTTTTTTTTGAGACCGTCCTCATTTAGGATGCTGACGCATAGCTTTTCCCTGTCTTGCAGACCGTCCTCGTTTAGGATGCTGACTCACAGCATTACCTTGTCTTTCGAGAACACCCTCATTTAGGAGGCTGTCTCACATCATTGCACTGTCTTGGAAACTGTTCTCGCTTGGAAGCTCACGTTTATATTGTATCCATATACCTTTGCCTGTCTTTGGACACCAACATTCATCACGGTACTGACGCACATCTTTACCCTGTCTTTTGGAAACTGTCCTTGCTCAGGATGCTGACACATAACTTCATTTTGTCTACAGACACGTCTTCATTTAGAAAGCTGACGCATTTATTGCGTCTACAAAGCATTACTCTGCTTCCGTCCATCGTTTCGCTTAAGAAGTTGACGTTTTTATAGCGTTAAAATCGCTTTATTTTGTCTTTGGATATCGTTTGCGACTAAATTACTGAATTATTTTGTGTTCATTACATATACAGCCTTCAATAGCTCAATTACTTTTATATAAAAATATGTTGATGAAATAATAAAATATGCTAACTGAGAAATACATGAAAATTTTTTTTTCGTTTAAAACTGTCTGAAAATAAACTAAAAACAAGTTCAAACTCACTAATACTGTACAATAGCGAATCGATTATATCATTAAAACATTTCCGAGTAAAAACGGTTTAGAATCTGATGTTTTTATAAAAATATAAAGCTTTATTTTTTCGTAGGAAACCGTCGTCGCTTAGGAAGCTCACGCTTTTATTGTATCCATTTACCTCTTACCCGTCTTGACCATCCTTATTTAGGATGTTGACTCAAAGCTTTATTGTTTTCTTTGAGACCGTCCTCATTTAGGATGCTGACGCATAGCTTTTCCCTGTCTTGCAGACCGTCCTCGTTTAGGATGCTGATCATAGCATTACCTTGTCTTTGGAGAACACCCTCATTTAGGAGGCTGTCTCATATCATTGCCCTGTCTTGGAAACTGTTCTCGCTTGGGAAGCTCACGTTTATATTGTATCCATATACCTTTGCCCTGTCTTTGGACACCAACATTCATCACGGTACTGACGCACATCTTTACCCTGTCTTTGGAAAACTGTCCTTGCTCAGGATGCTGACACATAACTTCATTTTGTCTACAGACACAGTCTTCATTTAGAAAGCTGACGTATTTATTGCGTCTACAAAGCATTACTCTGCTTCCGTCCATCGTTTCGCTTAAGAAGTTGACGTTTTTATAGCGTTAAAATCGCTTTATTTTGTCTTTGGATATCGTTTGAGACTAAATTACTGAATTATTTTGTGTTCATTACATATACAGCCTTCAATAGCTCAATTACTTTTATATAAAAAT
>BMAO01016091.1:0-17029 GCA_019973975.1 Trichonephila clavata | reverse complement strand
TATAAAAAGTTGTTTATATTTAAAAAAAAATTCGGTAAGTCTTCGCGCTGCCACTGTTACAACTCCACCATTGTAGCACGTTGTGCCGCGGGTTGGTCACCCCTGATGTAATTACAAAATTTTGAAGTGAACTGCACTTTCTAGTTTTTATCTCTTGACTGAAAAAAGTGGAATAATTTTTTGTAGAAGCGAAAAATGAATAGATGATATTATTTTGATTTATGTTATAATATAATAATACCTCGACTTATACGCGAACCCAGAGTTACGCTATTTTCAAATCTCAATGATTTGTCTTTTGTTTGTAGTTTATTTGAAAAAAAAAATGTGTCTCCTTTTTTTCCAACACTGAAATTTCAGAAGGAATCAGTGTCAGAGTCTGATGAAATCGGTGATATTGTGACGAATCTATACGCGGCTCTACTAACTCCTTGGGGATTTTTCTGGGTAAACAAATTTATCTACCAACTTTCACCGAGTACGGAAAGCGTGATTATGCAAATTAAGTACATTACATAAATTCTGTATTCGCGTGTTTGAGGAGTTAGTTGGAGAGTGAAGGATCGTGAAATGATTAAGTGCATTTGGAGTTTATCAGTGGAAGATTACTGAGACTGGGTCAATCGACGGTGATTAAATCCAGATAAGGATCGCTTTCAATGTTCAAGTGTAGGACGACTTCATAAAAGTACAGGTATCGTGATCCTTATTTAAATAGAAGTTAACATATTAGTGTGCGACGTAGTTTTTATTGAGCGTGTTCAAGCTATCGTGGAATCAGTTGAGGGTCCGTATTATTGTCCCAGGCTATTGAGTCTCATCTCTGCACTCTACTATCTGATCTATTATCTTAATTAGATTGTTATTGTGTCTGCTTGATATTTTGGTGACAATAAAATAATTAGTGTGAATCATGTCTGCTGATTATTAAGTTTCTCCCACACATCTAGTCGGGTCCGCAGGTAGACAAGGGTTTCAGAGTGTAACAGGAACCGACAGGAATCAGAATATTATAAAAGAAGTTGTCGATCCTGTCCGGAAAATAAATTTAAAAGTGAGTAGTGATAAAGTTCAAGAAATGCTGGATTCTCCACAATCAGGAGCTGATTATGAATGATCGCATAAAAATGCATGAACAAGAGCCCGTCATTAAAGAACTTGTGTCTTTAGACCCAGTTCAATCAGAGGATCCAATCACGGTTGGAATTTGAGAGCAGGCCTCGATTTAATTGAAAAAAAAGCTACAAATTTTAGAAAATATAGACTCCAACGTAGATCATTTTTCAACAAAACAAGGCATAAAAAAGTATAAGCATACAAAGAGGACATTTTGCTGGAAAAAATCTTTGACCCCGCAGTCTAATTTGTTACATTTTATAACACCTACATGAAAATAGTTTCGGTTTGCGATTTTGTGTTTGTGCTACCTAAGATTTTATTAAACATTTTTTTTAATTATTTTTTTTTTGTTTCCGGTCCCAACTGAAAGTTTTTTTCTATGTATTTCTATGCGAAATTATACCCCAACTTACGCGAGTTCGACTTACGCGGTTATCACTCAGTCCCACCTATCGCATGTGGCCGCGGTAGCCAAGTGGTCAAGGTATCGGATCATGGCTAGCGTGTCCTATTCCGAAAGTTCGGGGTATTACTGTATCTTAGACGGACCTAACTTAGGAATTGGGGTGGTTTCAGTCGTCTTCACGTGGTGCATCCTGTTTAAACTAAACAACTGATAACTTATCGCCTTAAGTAGCCCTTTTTGATGAAGAAGTAAAGTTGAAAATTGGGGAAAGTGCTTTTCTTTTTTGAGGGTATAAGAAGTGTTTTGAGCTGTAGTGGTAGAGTCCCCAGTTCTCTGCCTCGATCTGTCGGAGTTGAGTGCTTTTGTTTACTTACTGGACATGACTACTTGCAAAGGCATTTAGATAGCATTGGAGTAAAGGATTCTGCTTGTTGCCCTCTGGGCAACCAGGGTGAAATGGATGGTAGAACCTCAAAAGGTTTTTGTTTATGTTGCGCAAGTTAAGAAGTGACTTTCATTTAATCGTTTATGTTAATATTTTAATTGCTTCTTACTCTTCATTGATTGAACTTTTTTTAATATCTCCTAAACATTGGGGATCTGAAATTATTATTTTAGTAATAAGAAACTGCTCAGTTTTTAGTTCATCTCTTGTGAACCATAACTTGAAGAAGTTTGAGATTGAGTTAGTCAAATACAGTGTAATACGTTTAACGCGAAAACGTTTAAGACTAAATATTGTTAACACGAAATAATACAATGGTCCCAACAAACCTACTATGTATTTTCATGCAATTTTTCTCTTAACAAGAAACGAAAATCACTTACACGCAAAGATTCCCCTTTGAGAATGAACAAAATACGGAAAACAACAGACACTTAATGAAATGTTTTAGAAAGTTTCTGTATTATTGGACTGTCCTAACTGTTCATGGGAAGAATTTGTCGCGGTAGATGTATAACAAACCTAGTTCCCTTCTACCCTTTGACCCAGCTGAAGTGTGGAAGGAAGTGAAGATTATTCGGCATGATAAATTCCAATTTTTTTTTTGTCACTTTAATCGACTCAAACACAAATCAATGCAACACTATTAATAGGATGATACAATCAAACAACAGAGGAGGTGACGAGAGTCATGATTGGGGAGAATACGTTAAATAAACCTTTATTAATAATATTTCTACCTTAATATTACTTTACACGGTAGATATATAAACTAATGTCCGCTTGACCACTTTAATACTTTAAATATCAACGTAATATGAAGGTGAAAGAACTTGAAAATAAAGCAGTCCTTCTAATCAATTCAATTTATCTATAACACTTTCTGACTATAATCTTTTACAAGGACATTTTAAACCATTTATGGTAATCTTCATCTTGTATCTTTCTTGTCACCTCTAGTTAACTAAACTTCTAACTTTCTATTATCTAATCTCTTCACTTCTAACTCACTAATTCCCTTAAACTCGCGAACAAGAACTATAGATAATAAACTTAATTTGCATATCACGTTTCTTCTTAGGAGATGATTGATAACTTTTGCTGGCCCCAATGAATACCCAAGAGGATTATTGGTAGGAGGTCAAGTATAGATCTGTCACAGATGATGATAATATATGTACAGACAAATTATGGCAGGCAAAGACATTTTTTAGAGTTGTTGAAAGCTCAAAACTGTCATTGATGGGATTCCTCAGACGAAAATGAAATGAATAATGCCGCTCCTGTTTCCACGTTATCCGAAAAGAGGAATGCCATGACGAGTATGCGCCGTTATTTAGACGCATATTCTAACGATGAAATGAATAACAAAATGGACGAACATCGAACAATTAGGTGTCTATTTGACGCTAAAAAGACAATGCAAAGAAAAAATACCAGGATATTTTAAAAAACTAGATAAATGTTTTGTTTTTTAAAAAGCTTGAGAAAATTTTGTATTAAATTTCATTAAGTTCCTATAAATGTTTTGTTTCATTAATTTTATTAAATTCATGCCCATGTACATATCTATGTAAATAAAATGTAACTCTAATAAAATTATTTTTGTTGAATATATATCCCTTTTTTTTTGCAATATCTTTTAAGGTATCCAACTACCCTACAATTGTGAAATTTGCCTAAAACTGACAATTTTTTTTATGATTTATTTTATAGGTAATCTTATTAGCTTCATAAAAACACCAAGTTTATAGTTTTCCATTCACAAGAACAGACACTACAAGTGTTTTAGTAAAACCAGATGAAAGCAAGATGTCATACTTTAGAAAACGCGTTTTACTTGAAATGTATTTTTTTAAAAAAAGGCTCAAACGAGGACAGCGATTGCTCAAAGTTTTGAAATAATTAACTGAAATTTTTTGTGTATGCTCTGCATAATAGTTGAAGTGTTTTAACCTTTTGTTTTATCAATCACTGTTTTATTACAAAATTTATGGTTCCTTATGTGAATACAATCACTGTTTCTTGTTCATACAATAACTAAGATAAAGTGATCTAGCTTTTGTAAAAATTTAAATATCTCTTATCCTGAAGATCATTTCAAAAATGAATAACATAGCAATACATCAAAATTAAAAAATTGAAAATTTGTTCATAAACTTTAGGTACAGAATGTGCCCCATTTATGTTATTTTTTGCAAATATTTACCAATTTTTTCCCATTTTAGTAATAATAATTTCTTTTTATTATCTAAATTTTAGCATATTTTTCTTAAAATGTACTAAAAAAAATCTAAAACCCACAAGAAAGTCTCCATATCTCTATTTTTTAAAGAACAAGTTGTCGCAAGTAGTCGGATATCTTAACACGAAAAAAATATTTCAATCCTCCTCAGTTTCGTGTTAAGCGATTTTTACTGTATATTTAAGAGAGTTAAATGTTATAAATTAAACTCTCTCTTCGAATTCTTTTCTTTCATTCTTTTTATTGATTTTCTTCTTTGAAACCACACGGGGGGCTAATTGCGACCGACTTCGTAATTTTGAACCATGGTCAATTTTCAGTAAATTAAAATTTTGTTTCTTGGTTTTCACAATATCACGCAATATTAGATCGCGTGTCACTTCAGGAGTCTGTTCGTGACACAACGCGACGAAACAATTATTCCGCAATTTTGGGCTACCCTTTTTTCTGTACCAAAGAAGTAATGCTTTTCAATGGAAAATGTCTTGCTGTATTCACCTAACATCAATCTCTGAGCTGAATTATGCCCGTTTCTTTTTTTTTCCTGAGCCACTCAAAAGAAAGTGTGATATACATATTGTTTGGGATAGATATTGTGATCCCAGTTGACTCGTAATGATAAATGAGGTATCACCGGTCACAATTAATTGCAGTATGAACACACATGAAATTTCTAAAAGTTAAATTAAAAAAATAATAAATTCAATATTTATATAGCTATTTGTTATGATTCTGCATTTGAGAAATAATCACTAAAGAAGTTTTGTATATATTTTGCTTAAGATCGTGTATTGAGGAGGCTGAGCATTTTGCAAAATTTGTTGGATAAACTCAGTTTTAGAGGAGTAAGAACCTCAAAACTCTTAACGGAGACTCATCCGAGGCCCCGTAAACGGAGAGAATAAATAGCCTTCAGACCCGTTAATTAATATCCATTGAAGATCAAGACTATTATCGAGCAGCCACGTAATTCCGGCTCCAAAGATTAAAAACTCAAGGATACATTTAACAGTGAATAAACGATAGTTTTTTAAAAACACGCTTTTATCGTAGATCGAACTAAAAATTAAAAAATAAATTATAATTAGAAAAAAACACTAAAAAACATGCTTTTATAGTAAAGCGAATAACAAGTAAAAAAAAAATTTTTTTTAATATAAGAATAAAATGATTTACGAGAAAATTAATGTCCTTAGGGTAAAAACCGTGGGTTATTAATTGTTACAATTTCTTACTAGTTTTTATTGCTGAGTTAGTGTAAAAGTGTAGTACAAAGTACCCCACGCTTTTACCACAGTGACATTAATTTTCTCGTTAATCATTATAAAATTATTAATAATTTAAAAATAATTTTTTTTTCTTTTTAGTTCGATTAACTACAAAAGCTATTTTTTTAATAAAAAAAATTAAATCTATACTTTATTTATGTTAATGTTGTATTAAAATATTTTTGGGATTGAAATTGACTTATAAAAATCCATTTAGCTAATTACTTTAAATTAATTTGATTTTGAAGACTATTTTTTTTGGTGGGTAGTATGTTTTGACGGATCTATACGCGGCTCATACTAACACATTGGGGTCTCTTTTAGAGAAATATTTTTCGCAACCAACTTTTACGGAAGGTAAGAAAACGTGATGATGCACAAATTAAGTTTATTATATAAAATCTGTATTCGCGTGTTTTGAGAGTTATTGAGTGGAGGATCGTGAGTTCTTGCAGTGCGGATCTAAGTTATAAAAGTGTATATTGAAGATTTCCCAGTGAGGATCAAGCGGATTGGATTTGATCCCGTCAAGTATTAGTGTTCAAGGCCTCAGCAGCGGGACTTTGACTTCTCAAGAGTACATCGAACCCGGTACCCTAGTGATCCTTCTCTATTTTCGACCCTCTTTCTTGTCAATCAATTCATTCTTTCTTTCTCTTCCGTCTAGACCACAGATATTAAAACAAATGTTTGGCGCAGTATAGCCAAAATCGGCTCTTGCGCCAATAAACCCCGAAATCACTCACTCACTCACTCTCAAGAGTACAGGTATTGTGAGCACTCTTTACATAGAAATTAGAGAAAACTTATTAGTGAGCGGCGAAGTTGAAATTGAGCTTGTATAAGTTATCGTAGAAATCAGTTGACGGTTCGGAAATATTGTCCCCAGGCTAACGGATCTCACCTTCGCGCTCTTAGTATTGATCAACAATCTTAATTAGATTATTATTGTGCTTGCTTGATATTTGTGACAGTAAAATAATTAGAGTGAATCATGTCGACTGATTATTCAGTTCTCTCCACACATCTAGTAGGGTCCGAGAGTAGACAAGGGGAATTAGAGGGAAGTAGGAATAGTCCTACATTACAATGTTTCTCACCACCCACTGGGAGCTATTCAAAGGTAGGATATCTAATGCTTTACATTCGTTTTTATATCGCATTACATGATATGTGTAGTAAAATATAAAATTCAAATACTAAAATCTACATAAAAGGGATTATAAATTAGATATATTTTGTACTTAAAAGTAAAAGAATTTATACATATTACTTACAAGCTGTACAAACGTATCCTGTTCTTTTCACATGAGCTTTAGTTGAGGATAAAAGGCAATGTCTATATGTTTTGTGTCAAGTTGCCATATGGTCAACAATTTTAGTCGGTCATTTTTCATCTGGAACATTTTCTTGCTACTCAGGAAACTTACCGTCCTTTGCGCTTACGACTTGAAAATCGAGACATAAGTTGTCGTGCTAGCAGCACAAATTATCGGTGGAAAAATAACTTCCCATAGATATTTAATTAATGAAGTTCTTGGAAGTATATTTTCCACAGCCTTATAAAGAGTTAACTTTTGTTCTTTTGAGTGAACTTTATTACACTAGTCTAAAATTGAGTAAGAATGTAGATTATCCGATTTTTGGAAATTGAGTGGGAAGAGAAATTCGTATACGGAACGTGATCGTTGACCTATGTTTCACTACCTGGAGTTAAAACTTGCTGCACGATGATCGTACACCTGCTGATATCTAAATGACAGAACTTTGTGGTAACCTCTGGTTACCCCGTACATCCGAACCCTGATGTCTATCTGTAAACCCGGCTAGATGTGCAGGAGAAACTAAATAATCCTCAGATATTATTCCAATATAATTTTATTTATTAATTCTTGTTAATGATTATGGAACAGACACAACACAATTCTAATTAAGGTATACAAACAAAGGTAGAGTGCAGAGATGAGATACTCTAATGCGGGATAATATTACAGACCCTCAACTGAATCTAAGATAGCTTAAATATCCTCAATTACAACTACGCCGCACACTAATAATCAGCTTCTACTCAATCAAATCTACAGTACCTGAGTCTTTAATGCATCGGATTCTACACGGGAAATTTCAGGCACTTTCTTCGGTTTGATCAAATGACGATGGCTCCACGCTCTGTAATCTTTAATTCCACTGCTTTTCAATATACACTAATCACTAATTCTCAACTTCTGTTAAACTCGTATTTGCACACATCTAGCACATCAACTTCAGCTTGTCAACAACAACGTGTTAACCGGTCTTTTCCTTTCCTTCACTTAGCTTAACTTAACCTCTTACTTTACTCTACTTCAACTCGCGAAAACCGAATTTATATAATATTCCTCATTTACATAAATCACGTTAGGTTTCTCGATGAAAGTTGGTTGAATTAAATATTTTGTTTTAAAGAGAAAACAAGACATTAGTAGAATCGCGTATAGATCCGTCACAACTTGAATTTTTCGGAACGATAAGAAAATTCGGATTCAGGCATTGATTTTGAAGAGTTTATATGAATTATGTTTGTAAGTAAAAGTTCCAATTAAAATAACCAAAAAGATAAGATATTAATATAGATTGAGCATGACTAAAAAAAAAAAATTGTTAACAAAAAGTTTTTTTGTAGATTAGTGGATCTCTATAAAAGCCGACTCCATTATTTTTCTTTAAATATGTTCCAAAAATTCTCGGCTTATACATCAAAATAGTATATGGTATAAGTGACTTGCTATTAAATTTTTTGCCATTAAAATAATAATAAGTTATTAAATAAATTAAACATTTAGTGTTATATGCGTTAGATTTATTTCCATCAAGCATTATAATTCAATATATTAGAAAAATATATGACGATGAAATTTAGAGCCTACTGTTTATATAAAAATCTAGTTTTCGGTTGTATTATTATCTTTTAATTAACTGGAAACTATACATAATGTTATAATATTTGAAAAGAGTTATTCATAAAAAATAAATACATATATATATTCATGGAATAAAAAATTAAACTTAATAATTAATTGTTGTACTGATTTATTTAAGCTGCTTAATGTGCCATACAAAAATAAAAATTTCTTAAAATGAAATAGTTTTTTTTTAAAGTTGACTAGAGAAAAAGTTTTAAATTATTAAACTTAATTCAAAACATTAAATTTTATATTAATTAAAAACATTATTTGTCTTTAATCAAATAAGGTAATTTAAAACATTAATTAATGTGAGAATTTTAATTAACGTTGACGCGTGGTAATAATTTTAGAATTAAATTTTTCTCACCATTTAGAAAATATTTTCTATAAATGCTTTCAAATTCGATTCTAATCTTAAGAATTTTAAATGAGTTTCTTTTATTTGCTGTAAACTAATGTAAACAAAAACAATTATGCCTTGAAATTATTTTGGAAATGTTTATTTTCTATTTTTTTATTATTATTCAAAAATTTGACAGACATTTTGGCACATGTCATTGGTTTCAATAAAACAGTCGCGACTAAAAGTTGTTTAAAAATACGGCTAGACGCTTCATAAAATAAGCTGCGGATTTCAAAGCAAATTCTTTTGTGATACAGGATTTCAAATCTAAAAACAAGTTTAAATACAGTTGGGCAGAGTTCCATTGTGAATATGTTTTACAAATTATATTTTCTCTTTTCTTTTTTTATAAAAATCCTTTTGTGTAAAAATTTCCCAATCACTTGCATGTGTTTGTCATGTATGTGGAATCAAAATTGAATTACATTTACAGATTTTGACATTTTCATAATAAACAATAAAATTATACGTTATTTTAAAAATTATTTTTTTATCAGTTGTCCAAATTGTTTACAGCTCATATAGTGATGAATATCTTTTTCTTCATCTAGTGTTGGTAGAGCAATTTTTATTTTTAAATATTTAAAAATAATTGAGAGATAGAAGTTTAATTGTTATTTTTTATTCTTAAGACTTCTCTACATAGTCACCATTTAAAGTTATACATTTCTCTTAGCGTTTGTCCATTCAAAGATCGTCATTGTAGAACTCAGCAGATTGCGTTGAAAACTATTAATCCATCTCTTGAATGATATCCTTTTGTGTTAGAAATCTTTGAATCCGCAAAGAATTATTGAGTTCTGGAAAGGAGATAAATAGCTCGGAGCAAGGTTGGGAGAAAAGGGTGGAAGTGAGAAAATTTGAAAGAGATCTTACTTTGATTTCTGAACTGCGCTTCTTAATAAGTGAGCAGGTGTATCGTCGGCAAAAAGACGGACATTTCTCCCTTTCTTGACCAGTGCATCAGGCAATTTGTTCAGTAGTGGGCAGTAATAGGCACTAGTATTGGTCTGATTCTTTTCCAGGTAGTTTGGTTATATTATTTCATGTCAAAACAAAAAGTTGGACAGCAGATTATTCTTTGAAGACTGTTTACACCCTAGCTTTTTTTGGAGATAGGCGGGTTCCATTTTGAACCGTTCTCGCTTTGGTCAAAGATTCATTCATAATTATTAATTGGCCTCACCAAACCACAAAAAAAAATACCTGACATCTTAGAGCATTTTTTATGAATAACATTCCATGCACTTCCATATTATCATTCATTATCATTTAGTTCTGGTGTGCTCAACCGTTTTTCTCGCCGGGCCGCATACGACACGTATTTCACACGGGCCGGAATATGAGGATTAAGAGGGAATGCATTATAAGACTAAGGCAATATTGGACATTTAAAATGTGGAAAATTGATCAAAATATTAAAACTCTTTTTTTTGGCTTTTAATACGATATTAATCTCTATGAAACGCACATAAATTTTTTTTTGTATTTATGCATTTTTACAGAGTTATAGGGCAGTTTCAGTTCCTTTTCATCCATGATCAAGCTCATAGATTTCATGCTACTGTTATCTAAAAAAGCCTGCAATGCCGTTTGATAATTTGATTTTTTTTTTATTTTGACAAAGTCTTTCTTATTTTTATTTCAAACATTAATTTATCAAGTGCAGAATGGCAGCAAGGGGAAGTTTTGACTGAATTCCAGACTGGAAACAGTATTATTTGTTTAATATTAAAACTCAGTTTTACCCATAAAATAATCATTACACCAGTTCAGTTTGCTACTTCACTTTATTTGTTAATATTAACAGTTACAGTTACAAATTGGAAACAAAAATCTTCCAATTCGTACCCGCACGTACTTGGTAGATCTAGTTGCTTGATTGATGGAATTTTACGCTACATTTTTTTAAAAATAAATTTTCATTAAATAATTGAATTTTTTAGTGAAATGGGCTTTGAGTAGGCCACTCAGAAAAGCCTGGTGGCCCACATGTGGCCACTCGGGCCGTAGGTTGAGTATCGCTGATTTAGATGTTGCTCTTCTTATTAATGGGATACAATCCTTCGCTTTCTTCATTGTGGCATCATCATCCGTGCATGCTACTCTTCCACTTCTTAAATAGACTTGTGGGAAGGACATTTGACCATGTAGGCCATGGGGCCCCAATTTGAAAAAATCCCCTTCCCCCCTCACAATAGCGTCATATGACAGGATATGATTCCATAAATTGTTATTTCATTTCGACCTTTTAAGTAAAAGAAATTATTATTTTGGCCGCCCATAAGGTATAAACCATTAGGCTTTGGTATGAATCCCTGAGAAGGCATGGATGTTTGTAAATATATAGTGCCTTCGCGGCATGGCGGTACTCTAAATAGTCGCCGAGTCGCAAGTCCTCTCATGAGGTTGCTGGAAGGGAAGTAACTGGAAGGCCCTCGGGTGTTCTCCCTCAAAATGGGTCGGAATCGAGCCAAATCGCACTGCCACGTGTATAGTGCTCAAAGCTACGGCTAACTACAGGCTAGGAGTATATGTAGCCCTTTGCCGTGATGAATTTCGCAGTTCTTTATCTGATGTTACTGTCGATCAAGTGGAATAAGTAACAACAACAGCAATTATCAGGGGTGTAGCTACCGCCATATCAGCAGTATCAATGAACGGGGCCTCAACAGTACAAAATTGTAAAATGTTATCAATGCTTTTATATTAATGAATCATAAACATCTCCAATGAATCGTGATGCAGGGACCACTCAAGACCAGCTACGCCAGGGACAATGACTATCTATTTTTTCCATACTGTAGTTACTTTCTCAATCTCTTGAGGCCCTGGGCCCACGAAAGTAGACCCCAATTGCGACCCTTTTAAATAAACAGCATATATAGCATATGTTATCAGATATTTGTACAAAAGGTAGTGCGGTACATTTTAAATGTGCGTGTCTCGAAATGTGACACCTTTAGGCACAAACCGATTCGATTCACTGCCGCCTTTCGAGTAACTGAGTTATAATGGTGTATGGAATATTCTAGACCTAGACATGAGCAACGGACATGACATAATGATGCCCCTGTTGCCAGTTTACAAATACATTATTTACTCGAATCTAAGCTGACCAATTTTCCCAGTGTTGATGCTACTGAAAATCGGGCGCGGCTTAGAATCGGAAGCAAAACAATTGTTGGATGGGGGAAATTGAGTTTCCATCCATGGAAAAAGTTTACCGTTCGTTCTGGCTACTTGCATCGATGATTTATTCAATTCTGCATTTAATATCCAGTATTAATTCTATGATAAACATCGTTGGCAGCTTGTATTTAGGAATTTTTTGAATACACTTTCTTTTAATCTCCTAAACATCAAAGATATTGGTAATTGCATCAAGACGAGAGAGAGTTCACTAGGATGCAAGTGTGAAAAGGGAGTTAATTTCTTTATGCAGAAAAGAAGGGAAACAGAGCATAGGTCACTGAAAATTTGACACGGATGAACCAAATATAAGTACGCAAAATTATATAATTTTTGTTTGAAAATATTCTGAAGTCCATAATAATTATTTTGCATTCTTCAAGAATCCATTCTTTTAAAAAAAATGTTGCGTAGCAAATACATTAAATGGCACGGTACGGAAAAATAGCGATTCCTGCACCAATTTCGAAGTCAGTTGTGACAATGGGAGGGATGAATCACTTTAGAAACATGATACTGAGGGAGTAATTATATAGGTTCATGTATGAATTTGAAAGTTTTTAAATACCGTTAATGCAATTTCATTCTTAACTTCTTAGTTCTCTCATTACATTTTTTAAAAACAATTCCTCTATGTTCGGCTAATGTTAAATAATAGGACCCAAATTCGGAATATTTTTTCAGATATTAAAGTACTCAAACATTAATATTATATTCTGGCTTCACTAGCTGTAGAAAATTACACTTTTTATCCTACAATTCATTTTTATTCTACTTGACACATTTTTTCTTATGTAAAATTTGTTTCGCAATTTTTCTCATATACTACAATGCTAAATGAGCTATCCCTTTCCATGCTAAAAGGAAAAACTAATTATTTATAAAATATCTTGTTGGCGGTGTATCTGTGGGCATCTGGACTGTAAAACAGTGTTCAATCCCATATCTTGAGAGTCTGAGATGTTGCAGCGACGTTTGTGGATTTTTACATTCTGCGGAGAGGTATGATGGCTATTGGTTGATTTGAGGTGATCCTGGGGCGGGGCTATGTGTGGTGTCTTGGCTTGAAATTCTGTTCCTTTCCTTGGAATATTTGACTTGGTTGAGAGCTGAGACACTGCTCACTGATTGGTCGAGGATGGGTGAGGATAGAGACTCATATTGGCTTCCCACAAGATGCGTAAATTTACAATGAAAAAGTAGCTTGTCCAAAGTAGACAAGTAAAAATAAAAGTTTAACAAAATTTACAAGGTGCAATAATTACAAAATTATTGCGATAGAATAAAAATTAAAGCGGATTGTAAGAGTCCATGAGGATTCTTCTTGGCTTTTTAGTACTATTATTACCATTATAAGGAATTAAGTTTAACATATTAACATTGTGTTGGTATCCGGAAGAGAGTTAAAGTTAATGGCTAATTTTTGAATACATATATTGAGATATTTTAAAAACACTATTTTATAAACAAATGCATGAGCTATAATGTCACAGATTTTTATAAAAATTGAGGCAATTTTTCTGTCCGAAAATGTGCTCCGTGTTAAGTTTACGATCTTGTGCATATGGCGAAAACAGCCTTAAGTATCAGATATTGATGAACCTTTTACAGCATTCTTTATTGTTTCTTTAAAATGCGTGGAAAATTGGGGTGGGGGTTAGAATCTATGGCAACACTTTTTCACAAACACATTTTTAGAATTTGGTGTGTGGCTTAGAATCAACGGTGGCTTAGATTTGAGTAAATATGGTAGCATTAAATTCCCATTATGTCTGAAGATGGCATTTTACAATTAAAAGTATTCGGATCATGGTCTTATTAAGGCGGAATCAATAACAAGAACTCTTAAAGCCAAGGCCTTAAACCGGTTCAAGGTGATCCATATCTTAAAACGTCTCTGGTTACTTCAATCTATGGTTTTTCTGAAGCCAAACAAATCAACATAACAGATGTACCTTACAGGATATTATACGAGGGCAATTCGGAAAATAACTGCCAAATCGCTGTAAAAACAAACTAGGACAGAGGATAAAAAGTTATTCGCATATCAAAGGTACAACTATCTTCTACTAAGACAAATTGTGCTGTCACCTGCACGGCGCTCAAAGCTAAAAGCTAACGACAGGCGTACATCCAGCCCCTTGCCACGATGAATTTCGTAAGCCTCGATCTGACACCGTTAGACTGGTGGCATTAGAAACAACAACGACAACTACCTTCTATTTTTCAACATAGTCTCCCCCATTATTCATTCACTTGTACAATTTTACCGATTCCTTCTGTATAAAAAGCGGCTACATGTGATTTAAACTAATGTGTCTTATCGTTTTTCCCCTTCCTTAGCGAAATGCTGTCCCCCAAGCCAGTTCCTTATTGAGGTTATCAGATGGTAATCGGAAGAGATCAGCACTCACTACAGACAGCGTTCCACTTCTTGATTCCTCATGGATGTTTGCTCTTCCGTCCTTGAAAAAGCGTATCCATTGACTCACTACACCTTCACTCATAATGTTTGGCTCGTATATGGCACACAACTCACGATGCTTATCCGCTGCTGACAGTTTTTTTTGTCCCAAAGAAATCTGATCACTCCTCGCACCTCACATTTCGTGGAATTTTCTATGGCGGCAGACATTTTGTCACGTTATAACGAGCAAAATCTTGTCCCTACGACGCTTTAATTAGCCAATTGGAAGCTTACTAAATCAGAAATTGTTCATGCATTCAATTTAGGGCAATCCGAATAGTACTTCGAGCGTCACACCCAAACGGCGATTAGTTTCCGAATTGCCCTCGTACAAATACACAAGTATCACCCAATATACAGAATAAATTCTTTCCAAATATATTGATATTTCTTAGTAATGATAAAAATTTTGCGATACCCGTACATGTAATCTTCTTTTTCCAATTTCTCTCATCACAATTTGTTTTAGTAAAATAGATAATTTTTTTCCATACAAATTGAAAGCTTGCGCAATGTACGGATATTGAAATACATACAAGGAATATATTTCAGAATATATTTATATACATGTTTGTATATGTATCTACTATCTTATCTAAATTATATCCATGTATATATATATTAACATTTCCGGCTTCAGTATAACTTACTATACGTCCCTCAAGAGATGAATACCTAATTTTCTGCTTGAATAGGTAACTAACTCTCTTACTTTTTCATAAAGTTGATTTAAGTGAACGTCTAGACTTCGTAAATTAAGCCTAACTTTAGAAACATTCGAAGCATGTGTGAGGTTTCAGTTGCGAAATCTTTGTATGAAAAACGATGTCTGTGTGTGCATCTTAAACTCAAGTAATGCATATCTGTATAACATGTTTCAAAATAAACTTTTGCGGGAAAATATATTATTTTATGGTTAATTGGTAGAGAACTTTAACTATATGTGTGCCAAGGAATGCATTAATGTTCTCCAATGACTAGTTTATATATTTGCATATTAATAAATTGGAATAATTACTGGTAAACAATATCGGACTCGATTTAGTAGACTCTGAACATCAGACTGAAACATGATCTTTTTTTTCTTACTTAATTTGGGTTTATATATATATGGAGACTTAGTCTGCGGATGCGATCAATTATTGTAACACAATGCAACAAATAGAGTTTAACGTTACTATAACGCCCAATTTTTCAACCATATTTTGGTACGATGACGAATTTGCTGACTTTTTGTGAGATAAAGATTATCGAGATATGTATTATAGACATTTCTTTCGTTAACCCGTTAAGCGGTCAATTTTTCTGCCCAAAATATATTTGAAAAAAGGGTGTATTTTTTATTGCATAAAACTAAGCATACTACTTAACAGAATGTGAAAATGGAAAGAACTTTATTTTAATTTTCAATTTTAAAGTTTTCACATTTTTTTTAAAATTTTATAATTGTAAAAAATAAATAATCTAAGTAAATTGTTTTTATAAGTACCCTCTGCGTGCTATGAAGAATGATTAATATATCTTTAAAAATTTCTTTCACACTTAAAAAAATGCATGTTCTAACCTCTTTTCAAATGATTGAGGATTGTGGGTGTGTGTGCGCATATATACTGCTGGCCACCGTAAATGCAGCACCCTGAAAAAGCACGCAAATAACATGAAATTTACAACATGCATTGGCGGAGGTGAGATATGCAAAGGATTAGAATTTCAGCGCAGACACACATCACGCACGCCTGTGGCGCCACCTCAAAGAGCTATTTAAGGCTCGGATATTTTGACGATTTCAAGTTCGGCAATTGTGTTTTTCTTGTGGTTTTTTCAAAAAGCGATCAGTTATGTCTCGTAGGAAACAGCGATCATCTTTTGATCAAGTATCCGAGTTAACAGAGGAAGGATAGTGGGTTACCGAGATTGTGGATTATCTTTCAGGGAAATCGTAGTCATTTGGACAAAACCAAACAACTGTAATGCAAATATGTGACCGTTGAAAGCAGATTGGTACGACGGACAGACGTGGTCTATCGCATCCACCTCAATGCACCACTTCACGTGAGGACAGGAAATTGTGCGCATAGCAGTGATGATCGCTCAGTCACATCACGAACCATAGCACAGCACATTGAGTCTGTAACGCATCATTCAGTGTCTGCGCGTACCATTCGACGCCGTTTACAGCAGAGTGGTCTGTCCGCAAGACGTCCATTGCTTGGTCTACCCTTGACGCAGAAACCACAGACGTCTTCCGCCGACAATGGTGCGATGAAAGAAGGATGTGGAGGCAGAATGGAATGAAGTTGTCTTTACTGAAGAGTCACACATCTGCCTGCAACACCACGATGGTCGGATTCGAGTCTGGAGATACCGTGGAGAGAGGATGCTGAACAGCTGCGTTAAGCACCACCACACTGGTCCTGCACTGAGTATATGGTATGGGTGTGGTATTGGATATCACTCTCTCGCACTCCTCTCGTACGCATTGCGGTACTTTAAACAGCCAGCGCTACATCTGCGAGGTGTTGGAGCCAGTTGTCATTCC
>BMAO01016090.1:10000-33860 GCA_019973975.1 Trichonephila clavata | reverse complement strand
CATACGCTGTGCAATTGGGCTTTACCGAATAATTTCACATGCGCTTTTTATGGTTTCGAATAATTGAAAAGTACCACTTGTGGAATTTTTTGCAAAAGGAGGACATCCTTTTGCTGAGTAACCCCTTCAATTAAAATCAAAACCATGAAAGACACTTTGCAGACTGCATTCACCCGGCAGAGAAGAAAACTAATCCAACACGACTGTGTATTATTTCCTCCTAAAATAAAGAGAGATAAAGAGAGAAACAAGATTTTATACGGTCCAGGTTGCGATGCTGGGTTATGTGTTTTCGAATTTCTCTTACGTGATCAAATTTTGATTAATTATTTCGTATTCATTTATGTTAATACAAAATGTGTAAATAAAATTTGAAATTAGAGATAAAAGCGAGGTGCTTTAAGCTTTATATTTATAGTTAGTGTGAATTAATTCCAAAGCCTAAGGATTTCTGCCATACAGAAAGTCAACTTTACAGGTAAATTACTTATTTATTTAAGTAATTGTTTTACATTAATTTTTAGGAATTTTTTTGTCATGAATGGTGTTATTATGTTTAAAAAGAAATGCATATTGGAAATTAAACATAAAAAATTGACATATTTTTATCCACTATCCAGAAATAAAATGAACCTGAAATTGGTTGAATCTATCGAGGCTTTAAGTCCTTAGCATGTTACGTGAAATGGGGCAGACATGTGTCAACTCAGGTCACGTCTTCATCAATTGACTTAATTCATAATTATGTAGTTCGTTTGCGTTTTACATAATTAATTTTTTTCCATTTTTCCATTTGTGATTACTTTTGTAGATAAATTGCAGTTGTTTACCCGTTTTTTTAACTACTTTATTCATACATAACGCATTTCCTTGATATTTGTATAGATTATGACAAAATCTATGTATACATCAAAAAGTACGAGGGATGATCAGAAAAAAAAAGTTTAAAAGCCACAACATTTGAAAACTACATATCGTGCAGAAATTTTCTTTTCCCCAGAGTGGACATAAAGGACACTACTTGTCATACAACGTTTTACGGGTAGGTAGTGTAAATTCCCAGGTGGTTCAGGATGTTTCAAATAACAAGACGCTTAGAAAATTGGTCTTGTTTGGAAGTGCGAGCCGTGAATCGATCTTTATCAGCAAAGAGTGTGTCCGCCTTTGATACTCACAGTAAAACGTGGGAAGTTTATGGTGAAGAAATAATGAGATGACAACATGTAGCGAAATGGTGCCGCTCTTTTCAATCAGGCAGACAAGAAGTCGGAAATCGCAGTATGGCAGAGAGCGGCCGGATAAGTTCTTCAAAGACAGTCACCCACCACACAACCCAGGTTTGGCACGCAGTGATTATTTCCTGTTTACGAGGTTGAAGGAGCACTAATCCATTGGACAGTTCTCTTTAGAGTGTTGTGAAAACTTCCGCGGAGACCTAGCTCAATAGGCAGGGAGCTGATTTTTACCAAGACTGGTTACACAAGTTGGTTCTGCGTTCTGATAAATCCCTAAACAGACCTGGTGATTATGTCAAAAAATGATGAGCAAGTACGCCTCTTAAGTCTCTTTTGCATTTTGTGTCTATTGTTCATAAACATTTCCTTATTCGACTTGTAACCTTTATTTAATCACTCCTCGTACATATAAATCTAAACACGTAGAACAGAAAATTTTTTATCATATTGCTAATTTTGAAAAAGTCTACAATTTACAATCATTATCATATTCTTTGAAACCGTAATATATGCTTAAGACTGCATTGTAATATATTTTAAAATAATTCCATTTCAGCAATTGATAGGGAAAGGGAAATATGTAAATGATGGTACAATTTTACAGGGAATTTGTGCTCATTCTGAATTACGGATGTATAAAAGCTGTGACAATATTATTAAAGAAATTCCGATTAAATCATCATAAATTATTCATATAAATACAATGCTGGCCACCATAAATGCAACACAAGAAAGTCAAAGATATCGCAACAAAATTTATTTTGTAAATAATATGTTGACCAAGTATCAAAACATTAAATTTATAGACTTCTGTGAAGTGTGGTTCCTGCCAGAATCAGTAGCCATATTAGCATCCATTGTTGGAGATCACCGCTGCCACACGCCTAGGCATTGGTTTAAAGAGACTTTGGATGGTTCTTGGGGTACAGCAGACCAAGCAGCTTCCACACATCGCCAAAGTTGATCTGGTGTGGCAGCTGGGGTGTAATCTGGGTCAATCGTTGAGCAACCATGGCCACATGTTTTCTATCGGCGAAAGATCCGGAGAGCGAGCCGGTCAGGGAAGCAATTCAATCTGGTGATTGATGAAGAACCTTTGGACAATGCGTGCCATGTGTGGTTGCGCATTATCCTGATGAAATATGGTTGTGGCCAAGCCCTGAAGGTAAGGAAGGACAACTGGCTCCAACATCTCAGAGATGTAGCGCTGGCTGTTTAAAGTACCCGCAATGCGTACAAGAGGAGTGTGAGAGGGATATCCAATACCGTCCCATACCATAATACCCAGTGCATGACCTGTGTGGGGGTGCATAACGCAGGTGTTCATTATCCTCTCTCCACGGTGTCTCCAGACTCGAATCCGACCATCGTGGTGTTGCAGACAGATGCGTGACTCGTCAGTAAAGACAACTTCATTCCATTCTGCCGCCCACGTCCTTCTTTCATCGTACCATTGGCGGCGGAGATGTCTGTGGTTCTGCGTCAAGGGTAGACCAAAAAATGGACGTCTTGCGGACATACCACTCTGCTGGAAACGGCGTCAAATGGTACGCGCAGACACTGAATGATGCGTTACAGACTCAGTGTGCTGTGCTATGGTTCGTGATGTGACTGAGCGATCCGTCACTGCCATGCACACAATTTGTATCTCCTCACGTGAAGTGGTGCACTGAGGTGGATGCGTACCCTCCTGCATCCAACGGTCACATATCCGCATTACAGTTGTTTGGTTTAGTCCAAAACGACCACTGATTTCCCTGAAAGATAATCCACAATATCGGCAGGCCTCTACCTTTCCTCTGTCGAACTCGGATACTTGATGAAAAGCTGTTCGCTGTTTTCTACGAGACATAATGGATCATTTGTTGAAAAAACCATAAGAAAAACACAATTGCCGATCTTGAAATCGTCGAAATCTCCAAGCCTTAAATAGCGCTTTGAGGTGTCGCCACAGGGGTGCGTGATGTGTCTCTGCGCTGAAATACTAATCATTTGCACATCTCACCTCCGCTAATGCATGTTGTAAATTTCATGTTATTTGCGTGCTTCTTTCATTGTAATATATAATGTACTTAATATATATAATGTACTTAAAAAAACAAATTTCTAGCATTTATTTTGGAATCAAGCACAAGCTTTAGTCGAAGTTAACTGTTTGAATGAACTTGGATTTCATTACAGAAAATTACATACTTTCAAAAAAAGTGAGTCCCGAAAATTATTTTATAGCATCATCAATTCATATCAAAGCTTAAAAAAATAAGAAATTAATTAATAAAAATGATGCATGTTTTTAATAATTAAGTAAGATGTAGTTATATTTTACAAAATGATGCTCAAATAAAGTTGTTTTGAAATAACTTTACTTTTTGCCCGTTTTAGCGAGAGCTAATTGGAAATTATAGTAATATTTACTATATTCATATAAAAACCATCTAATCTCATTGCGTTCAATTCCTCTTCAATGAAATACAAAAAAGAGTAAAAATGACATTATTTGTATAAACTTAACAAATTCTACGTTTTTGAAGATGGGAATTAGGAATTGCAACTTTTTTTAAGTGAATACATTTAACTGCTCCTTGAAAATCAAAAGGTAATTTAGAAAGAAAAATCAAAATTTTAATAAAAATTATATTTTAGTAACATTTTCAAAATTGACAAATGGTGAAAGAAGTCAATGCGCTCTCTGGACAATAATAAATAAGAACATATGAGATCATTTTATAATGAATTTTTTAAAATATGTAGTAGCTGATGAGTTCATGCAATCATTTATGAGTTCATTTCTTAAATTTTGATATATATTGTTCGATTTATTGAATTATTTCCGTTATACATTGCTCTCTTTGTATCCTGGGGAAAGAAGCGGGAAGTATGGCTGTTGTGCTTTGGCTGAGTGAAAAGAGAGGTGAAAAACCTTTTCTCCTCGGTGTCAAAGATGACGTAGTGTCATGAGCGCGCCATCTGTTGAAAGGTATGAAAACTATTTTTGGAGTTAGTTTCATATATCAAAGATAAGGAACTCTTCTTTGTCACTTTATATCACATGTTGAAATTAATTCGAACTTTGATTTTTTTAATATATGATTACGATTTAAGAATAAATTAAAATAGTTGTATAAACTTTAATAATATAAATATATAGAAATATTTCAATTAGCAATTAAGAAAGCATGTAAAAATATGATTTTTTTTAAATCATCTTTCTTTATACACCAACATCATGACATCTTTATTTAATGTGGATTAAATCTTCTTCGTCCATTAATTACGTACTAAGAAAGTTTTATTTAATGCTCCTTCATTTAATGCTAGGAATTTAAAATGAATCTCCCCTTATTAAATTGGATTTTACTTTAATTCAAAGATAACAGTCAAGATATATGTAATTTAGCTGATTATATTATCGTCACATTTGTAATGTACAATTCAATATTAATGAGGGTTTGAACTAAATGCACTTTAAAAGTACGAAGTTCTTCCTATAGAAAATGTTACTCCAGTGAAAGTAGAGGCAGTATTATTCCATATTAGCTGGATTTCAAAGGGCAATTCAGTCCCCTTAAATTAAATTGACTTAATCACAGCCCAAACACTAAAACACTTAAAAGACGCCTATTCGTCAATTCTGTTGAATTAAAGGTATCAATTATTATACTTAATATGTACCGAAAATGTCTTAATATTGAGGTAAGTATGAAAAAATATTTTTTAGGAATCATTAGAGATTAAGAATAATATCCACCAGAAAACCTAATCTCAAAACTATATATATATATAGAAGCATAAATTTATATCATAACATTAAATATATTTCTATTTTATTGGATTTATGTTTGAGAAATCTTGTAAGATTTCCCGATACATTTCACCAAAATCAAATTGTAGAAATCCTTTAACACATTTAATTGCTTAGATTCAAATATTGGATTAAAAATATTTCTGTTAATTCAAGATCTAAAAACAATTGCATTGCGCAGTTTGCTTAACCTTAGATGTCTTCTTTCCTCTTGACCGTGGTTCAAGACGAGAATGAGAAGACGAGACCTATTAGAGACGAGATCGGTCTCTAATAGTTCTCGTCTCGCTTCATTGAGTGTTTATTGTCTTTGCACTATAATGCAACACGACAGCTACTGGAAACGGAACTCCTAATTCTGAACCAAGAGCAAGCGAAGAGAGCGAAATCTCAGCTGACACCCTCTCACCAAACTTCTATACCAAGCCAACAGGAATACATTGAGTCACGATGGATTTAATGGATCGATGGATGGATGGACAATGAGTTTTCAGTGGCACAAAAGCTCGAACTCACGATACGTCGGCCACGAGCAGTTGACCGTGACCACAAGGCTACCTTGGCTACTCGTATTGCTTCAGAGTGTGAATTAAATAAAAATAAAATCAAATCAAAATTTGCAGTTTGCTATAATATATTGCAGAACACATATTTCTGTCTTGATTAGCAATTGTAATAGTATTTATTTTTTAGCAGGATTAAACAAACAATTAATATAATTTCAGAAAGAAAATCATAAAACCTCAAGAACGAGTAATTATAATGTAATGAAATCAGCATATCTTATAAAAATTTAATTTTAATTCAGGAAATTTCTTGGTGTTCTTCACGAAATATATTTCATGTTACGCCTACTATGTGTATTGCCAAGTCAATTTTAAACTTTTCATGGTAAAGAAGAAAAATATCTGTATTTATCCTAAGTTTCAAAATTTCAAAGAGGCTGTAAATAAAGAGATACACACAATAAATACATTTTATTATCATAAAAATCTATCTGAATTTGATTTTTGATATGGCTATCTAATACTTCCAAAAATAGTTTAAGGCCATCAACTAACTCACAAAATAACTAGTTAGATGACTTTTTAGTTAGAAACGTGTTAAATATTTGCTTAAATTCTTATGATAACACACACACGCACACACACACATATATATACACTGGTGTGCAAAAATTAAGGACGAAGTCGAAAAATTAGCATATCAGCTGAACGAAGAGGCAGAGCGGACAGAAAGACCAATCAGGAGATTAAGTGAGGGGATGTACGGTAGCACATGCGCAGATATGCAGGTAGACGTAATGGGGGAGTGTCTGAGTAGTAAAGCATGTTGTCGGTGTAAGATTAGTATTTCTGACAAAGAGATTGCACACCGTATAGCAGCTAAAATCACACCGAGTTGCTGCCTCAGCGAGAAATAGCGGATAATCAATCTGTTAGACAACATCTGGATGCTTTTAACCGAGGTCGAATCATTGGAAGTTCGCAGTGTGGCAAGTGTGACTGCAGAATTCGGAATTGCTCACAGCATCGTTTCACGACTTTGGAGACCATTTCAAACTACAGGACCAGCTATCCGGGGGTTCAGTAGTGGTCGTCCACGAAGAACCACACCCGCAGATGACCGGTATATTGCCTTACAAGCCAGAAGAAACAGGCGGCAGACAGCGGGAGAAATCGCTAGACACACGATACAGGCGACTGGACGACCGATATCGCGTTTTACCGTGGCCAGAAGACTGCACGATGGTGGTCTGTTTGCACGACGCCCTGTACGGTGTGTACCTCTAACGCCTGCCCATCGGAGAAAGCTTTCTCTGTGGTGACGGGAACACCGGAATTGGAGAGACAATGAATGGGGACGAGTACTCTTTACAGATGAGAGCAGATTCAGTCTGAGTAGCGATTCTCATCGCATACTCATCTGGAGAGAGCGGGAAGCCGCAATCATCCCTCGAACATCATTGAAAGGGACAGGTATGGATGTGGCGGTGTTCTCGTTTGCGGAGTCATCATGCTTGGTAGTCGTACAGACCTTCACATCTTCGACGCAGGTTCAGTCAACGGAACCGTTATTGTAACGAGATTCTTCTTCCATATGTGCGTCTTTTTAGAGGCGCTATGGGTCCGCAGTTCCTTTTCATGGACGACAATGCACCATGTCATCGCACAGTAGCTGCCGAACAGCTCTTAGAGAGTGAGGATATTGAACGTATGGATTGGCCAGCACGATCTGCGGATCTCAATCCCATCAAGCATGTATGGGATTTTCTAGGTAGGCGCTTGGCAGCTCGTACCTTACCACCAGTAACGATTCCGGAGCTTCGATTGGCGCTGCAAGACGAATGGGCAGCAATGCCTCAACAACTCATTGACACCCTCATTCTCAGCATGGGCAGACGCTGTGAAACCTGCCTAGCAGTCAGGGGAGATCATATCCCCTACTAAAGACCGAATATTTCTTTCTGGACACCCATCACAGGGATGTTTCGGCCTTCAGTCGCATTGCGCTCCATGCTACTTTGTCAATAAAGCTTCTTTTTATCCCTCTGATTTCTCTTTTAGTAAGTGTTGCTTACATTACTCATGTCCTTACGTATTGGGATCTTACGGTATTAAATGTGTTGATTTGGAATGCTTTTGTACAAAGTTATATTGAAAAAACCGTCTCGTCCTTAATTTTTGCACACCAGTGTATATATATATATATATATATATATATGAGTGAGTGTGAGGAGAGTTATCTAAACGAAAGTTTGTAGAAGTGATGAACATGTTTTGAAAACGAAACGTTAATTGTACCATTGGAATAAAATGCTTTAATCAGGAAATGAAGATAAAAAGGAAGAGATGAGTGGTTAACCCACTTCTAGCCTTGACGAAACCTCTTATCCGATGGGGCACTGACTCAATTGAGCTGGTGGATGGATATTCTCCAGTGGTATTGCTTGGTATGCTCATTCAAATAAGCGTAAAGCCAGAAATCGTCTGCAATGTCTCTGGGCTGCAGACCAAACATGCTCTTTTGGAAATAGATCTGATGATCGCTTTTTTTTCCAGCTGGAAAAGTGTTGTAGTAGCATGAACACAACAGGTAGTAATTCATTTCACACGTGATTGGGGATTATATTGTTGGAATAAAAACTCAGGGGCCCATGAAAAGGAAGGGAAACATTACGAAACCAAGCATCTTCTCGAAGTAAGGGTGTTACAGAGGATGGCAAGAGATGTTAATCAAATGAATGGCACATTATACCATAACTCTTCATGGAAGAGCTGTGTAGAGACATAAACTCATAGGATTCGACGTCTTCAGACATTTGTCACTACAGTCGTTGGTGATATGATTACATGTCATATCTTTGATAAATTACCACTGATCACTCGGTCCTCACTGTTGTCATCTCTCTCATTCAACCTCTACCTTCCTGACGCTCGGTGTAGCTCAGTACATCCATTCATGACAACATCGTCAAATGAATCCCTTGCTTCGACCAAAATGTCGACTGATCCAATGAATTCACCATCCTGCTTCTTTTACTCCAGCTACCTGTCTTCTGTCAAATGGTGACACCTGTTCATATCGTTCGAGGAATTCATCCGCAAGCAAGACCTTCCTTGGATCTTCCATGCGAATGTGGGTCGATAGAACCACATTCGTATGGAAGTCATACCTTATCTCATTGGAATTTTCTTTGTTCTATACACCATCAGAGAATGCCTTGCTGCAATACATATTGGAGCTTCAATTAATCAGTCATTGGTATGAGTGTTGAAGGCGAAAAATCAATCATTTTTAATAAATTATTTTTGATGTTTCACTTTCTATGTTATTGACTGAATATATATATATATATATATATATATATATACTAGCTGACCCGGCAAACGTTGTTTGGCCATATAAATTATTTCTAGTAAATATTTTTGTAGTGAAATAAAAAGTAGCTCACTCATTGTAAGTGTGTGGGGATGTGGTATATGACTGAAAGAGGAATGGGGCGCTGTGAACGACGACGTCCTATAAAAGTAACAAAACATCAAGCATTCGTTTTTTTTCAATTCTTTGTACTTTTATTATTTTAACTAATAAATTCAAATTACATCTCTGTCACAAATTATCAATATTAAAAAATAACTTTATCAGTCTCTTAGTGCAATGGCGTGTACGATAATTTTAGTGAGTCCATCTTTAGCCAACACAAACAAACTAGATGGTTTATCTACGCGGGAAAATGCCACGTATAATTTTCGGTGTGAAAAACACGGTGTGCTCAAATCTAAGCCACAAACAGACATCATTTGGCCTTGAGACATTGATTGTCATTGCGAATACCAATCTAATTGGAAATTGAATCCGTTTGAATTGGCATTTGTGGGAATAATAGGGATTCGTGGTAGTAATACTCTTCTCCTCGGAACTTGCCATTCAAAATGCCTCGATAATGTTTTTCATTAATTGTTTAATGACTAATCGCATCCATTGGACCGCCGTGGTGGGTTAAAATTACGAAGCAAAATAACCGGAGATCCAAACTTCAATTGTAAATGGTACGGTGGCATGCCTGGCAAATTCAATGAGTTCAAAAACTCTGCTGGATAATTTACAGATTCGTTGGTAACGCAAACTGTATCGACAGATTTGTGTGACATCAAGTCCCATTGGCTACAACTTTTGTATCTTCAAATTTAAGTCGTTGACGTCCACATTTTTTGTTGCCAAAATTGCTCTTTCTGCCAGTCACTCATGGTTAAAGTATTGTGTGTGTATATGGGGAAATATCTGGTCAATGAGGGCATTTTGCGAGTTAATGATTGTGCAGAAATTGGTCGGCAATTTTATGCATCTAGTATTTTCATGTACAGCTACTTTTCCATCGCCGATACCTAACAGTTATTTTGAGAATGTTTCAGTGGATGGATCTTGAAGCATTTGAATGCGCATATTTACTTTCAGCTGTCCTTTTTCAATATTACTCCGCATTGGCGATGATTTCAAGCAAGCGTTGATCTCATTAGCGCACGTTGAAAGTGGATTGACGTGAATGGTTCAGGTGGTGCTTGAAGTTCTGGTAGTTGCACTTTTCCTGACTGTCAACACATCCCGGCTGGCTCATTTTTTAAAAATTTCAGTGCATTACAATGCGGACATTCCTTGTCCATGGCACCAATTTCCGCATTCGAATGAGCGTAATACGTATATAACATTGGGCTCATACTCGAATGCTAGACGACGGGGAATAAATCGGATGTAAATGGATGACGTACAGACCTGACGTGGTGCGTTTTTATCCGGATGGGACTGAACCCGGGACCTTTGATTCCGAAGCCGAGTAACTTAACCACTACCCCAAAATGGTCACATGGTGCGAAGGTTGTTACTGGCTTATATAGATTTTAGATCGCTACACACTTCCCTACCAGAGAGCTGGTTAGGCGAACGAACGGTATAGTTGTTAATGGGAGCGGTCAGTTTCTTGTGTGCCGGAAGAGCTGCGTCATGTTAATCTGACGAATTTTTTCCCCTCCCCGGCCGCACACTTCTTGCGTCATGTTTATCTGACGATTTTATTTTATTTTTATTTTTATTTTTATTTTGTTCTTCTCTTGCGTCATGTTTATCTGACGATTTTTTTCCCCTTGGTGTCTTATTTATCTGACGATATATTTCGCTTGGTTGCACTCTTGCGTCATATTTATCTGACGAATTTTCTTTCTTTGGTTGCTCCTTTTTTTTGCTGGTAGATGGCGCCACGACAGATCAGTAGAGGTTTCGCTTTTCTTAGTTAAGCTAGGGTCACCAAATGAAGTGGTGCGTTTTTATCCGGTTAGGACAGAACCCGGGACCTTTGGGTCCGAAGCCGAGTAACTTAACCACTACACCAAAATGATCACCAAGGTGCGGATTTTGTTACTGGCTTATATAGATTAGATCGCTACAGACCCTTTGCGTCTGGTTGGCATTGCTCACTGTACAAAACACACAAATAGATCAAATTGAAGTACTTAATGCTAGAAAACAATATACTGATAATGTATCTGTTCTTTTATCATTTTATCTCTACATTTCACAATTATAAAATACGTATATATTTATCTTTTAGTTGAAAATGACTCCCGAAAATTTTGCACGCACAGAGTATTACAGTTTTTTTAACCTATGTTTAATAATAAATAAACTAAAAAATAAGAACTCATAAATGTCTGAAAATATTCAGAAATGGTCTATACAGGTTACACAATAGTTGTTTGAGGGAGCTCGAGACACGTTTTGAAAACTATTGATTTGAGACCACTTAATTAACTGAACGTGAGAGCTATCTTGAGCAAAATGGCAATAACTGATCTCGAGTTATTTATTTGAAATAATGATAACGAAGTAAAAGCGATTAAGTTTTTCCCAAATATTTTTGATATTTTTGTTCTATAAACAGTGCAATATATGAATTTTTAAATTAAAGATATGTAAAAAAAAATTTAAAAAAATAATTTTTTCACTCGCCAAATTTGGTGATTTTTGATTTGTTATAGACACCCCTTGTGCTAGTGTAACCCATGGGCAGGGTGATTTGGACGGTGGAACAGAGAAAAGTCACATCTGGTGCAAAACCGATTTTTGACGCCAAGTGAAATAAACAACACTGGCAAAACAATTGCGCGTTTTAAGGTTTTTAATTAATATCTTTACAACTAATTGCAATATCGGAATGAAGAATAGTTTGCATCCTATTCTCAGACCTACTGAATATACGCGCAAAATTTCATAAGAATCGGTCTAGCCGTTTCGGAGGAGTTTGGTTACAAAAACTGTGATAGGAGAATTTTATATATTAGATATATATACTATAAAATTGAAATGTGCATATAATGTATTACGTTAAATGTATTGCAATCTATATGATAGAGAAATTAGATCGTAAAATATTTTTTTTCAATTCTCATACGGATTTAAGCCTGACACATGAATATATATTTTTTGTATTGAAGCCTCAATTTTCATACAATGCACACTATATACGAATTTTTAAACTATCTTCAGTTTACTAGTACCAATCTCATTATTTAATACAAAGTGTTAATAAAGTGGAATCAAAACTAGAACTTTGGCCGGAAGAGAAGTTTTCGCCTTTAATTATCACAGCTGCTTTGAGTTACATGATTTGTTAGACTTGGAACGATAAAAAAGAAAAACTACAAATGTTGATGGGGAATTGACGGGTAAAATGAATTTCAATTTTGAAGAGAAATAGTCTATTCCAATTTCATTATCACTTGATGAAAGCATTATTGCTTAATATGATCTCACATTCTGTTATTCATTGTGAAAAACATCCTCCTCTTAAATACGTGATATACGGTTATGTACAAAAATTTAGACACAGAATAAAATGTATGTTTTATGAAAGAATATTAAGAAGGAAGTACTGCAAGTTCACCAAAATACTATTTATTTAAAAGAAATAACCTATTTTACGAAGTTTCATTATTAGATAACCTTTCATTATTGGATAACATGAAATACTTATCACATTTGTTTTCCATTCTATCTGCGGCACATCATCGATTTCTGTTTCATTTCAACTCTATCTCACATCACTGCTTTTGTTCCATAAATACATAATCATCTTCTTAATACAAAATCATCAATTTCTAATCACAAAGTAATCATCTTAAATGTACTACATTTTTAAATGATTTTTGAGTTACGTCAAATTTAACTTAGTTCCATGCTTTCATAATCCACTCAAACATTGCTCCCAGATTGCCATGACGCATTTGGCTTCCTTTGTAAATGCTTGGTTGCCTTTAAACATTCAAGTATTCCTTTAAATGGTTTATTAACCCGGGAGAAGGCACGTACTCGATAATAACGTTAGTTATCGCGTGGGGTGACTCAGTCACCCCAAACTTTTTTTATAACTATTTTTATTGTACGATAAAAATCGTAATTCCAATTGCATATTTTAACTAACAGAGAGTATACTTACATACTTCTAAGTACTTTTCAATTTTTTTTCTGGTAATTTGAAGAAAAAATCTAATCAAATTGAACTAAAGTGCTTCAAATGTGCGTGGCTTTAATAAAGGACACAAATCACAGACACTTTTCGCTAATATTATAGGAATGATATTTGCAGGCAAATTTATCCTATTTGTTCAAGTTATTGTAGTTTTATTGTCCCTAATGATCGACAAATAAGATGTTGAACTTTTCCTTTCTTGTGTCATTTTGACAGGTAGTAGTGTGTCTTATACACTTGCAGCCTCACATGTTTTTAAATGGAGTTCTTTTTGATGGATGGAGAAAATCCTCTTTTCGACTCAAACGTTTTGTTTTCATCGTTTTTCTCAAATTTATTTTCACTATCATGATAAATATCCATTGTTTCATCGGGTCCTTCCCTTGCTTGTTCAGTTTCTTTTTCCGAAGTTTTAACTGCATCCAATAAAGATTGCAGATGTCCCATTTCTTTTTATATATCCTGTTTGTATACAATTATGAACCATAATGAATTGTAAACACAGCAATGAAAACCCTAAGTCAATCCCAGGGGTAAAATGTAGCCTGTTTATAAAAAATACTTTGAAACAAATTGGTCGTGTGGGGAACTAAGTCACCCCAAGTACCCTAATATTTAAAGAACGTTTTACGTTCTCAAAAAAGATAGCAATGTATGGCAAATACATTTTAATTCTCATGAAGACTGTCGTATAGGAAGATACTGACAAGGTCGTTGGTAACAAACAGTTATCCAGAATTAATAATTTCGTGAGAATGGGGTGACTCTGTGCCCCGCGTGACCACCATGGGTTAAGACAACAGGTACGTCATATTACATTGAAATTAAAATTATTTTATAAAATCAAATGTTTTTTTTAAATAAAATATTATATTTATTATACTTAATTTGACATATTTGAACTAAAAAAAACAATTCAAAGAAACTTCAAACAGAATAAAAATGTTTACCTCCTTTCAGGAAATTAAATAGTTATAGTTTACGTGTAAAATATAATGAATGGTTATTGGTACAGATCCAAGAATAAATGGGCTTGTAAATAATGAGTTTCAAAGTTCTTAAACAGCAGCCATTTTCCAATCCATATGTTTTCAAGGATGGACAGCTCCTCCAGGAAAAAAAAATCTTTGAAGCACTTTAATATATAAATAACAAGGGATAAACGAAAAACCAAAACAGAAAAACACGACGAACATAAAATATTTCTACACTTCATCTTGTGACAAGTACTTTTGGACGTTTTCAACACTGATGCTCTCTCCAATTGCTCTTGGAATAGGATAAAGAGTCTGTGGAAATAGGCATGTACATTTGAATTTTGTGTATAGCAGGAAGATTCTATGGCTCAAGGCACGGTATTTTTCCCTAAGGTAAAATGCATTTGAAATAGCCCATTTCGGCAACGAGTTTTTGAAAATATTATTTTACCCGGAGCTCCCATATATTTCACATTCGTATCGTCCTTTTTCACAACTAAAAGAAAGAGATAGAAAATAAAGTATAATAAATAGCATACGATACATTTAAATTTACTAGTATCCAAAACCATCCTCTTTTAGCTCTCTAAAGTAGAAAGAATGAAAAAAGAAGCAAGCAAAAGCAAAAGAAATGCACAGGATGTGTAAAAAAACACACAGACACAAGCATTCACACACGCATACTGTCTTTGGTTGAGTTTACATAAAGCGTGACGCCCTGAAGCCTAAAATAAAGCTTTCTAAATATGAGCTTACTTTCACGCTCGGGTGGGATAGTAAAAGCCAAAACATTTGTCTAGAGTTGAAATGTATCGTGCTTCTTACTTCGGATAAATATCGTAAAGCAAGCTAGAAACGACTGAGAGCATTTTAAGCCCAGAAAAGAAAATACATGCAAACCTTCAAGAGGATTTATTTGAGCAGCAAAAGGAAAAATTTTGCATAAGCCGAACAGAGGTAACTATTCTGTTTTTCAAAGATCAGTAGCATCGTTAAAAAGACTTTCTGCGCTTTTGTATAATGCTCTGTTATTTGAGTAACAAAATAAAAGTTTGGAATATTGCTTCCTCTTTTTTATTATTATTTTTGTTGACTATTCAGTGCACAATGCTTGTTAACATTTTTACTACAAAAATACATTCTTATATAAAAGAAAAAGAAAACAGCTTAACCTTTTCTTTCTAAGACAGAGAATTTTCATTCGATTGTAAACTTTTTGTTCTTTCTTTCCTTCTTTATTTTTGAATGGGGAACACGCGATTTCCTGTGGCATTACAAAACAACATATTTATTGGATATCTATTTTTAGTTAAATAAAAATACTTTGGAAAGCATTCAGAAATGATACTTTATCCGAATATAACCCACATTACTTAAAATTTCCAAATTATTCTGTTTTTGAGCTTTCAATTCAAAGTTTAAAATGTTTGAATTCCAAAATTTTAAAGAAACATTTTATATGACATAGGCCTATATTCGCGTTAAACGTAGAAAAACCAATTATACTGCTTGAAATACGTTATATAGCTTGATTTCAAAACTTGGTAAACTTTATTTCATATTAAATATTATTTAGTATAGGGCTTCATAAATTTTCCATATTGGCCAACCAATTTGCATTTAGATATTCATCGCCCCCCCCTCCATACAATGACAAAATATTAAATGATGTAATAATGTACTTGAACGCATTAAGCCTACAATATGACCTTAATTATAAACTGTGTAGAAATTATCAATATAAGTATTAAATTTTATATATGTTACTTTAAATTAATAAGTACTTCAAGTTACAGGATAAGTATTATATTACTTTTTATATTTTAGAATGTATTTTCATTTGCTTCCTTTCATTAAATTAACAATTTTTTAACAAAATAATCCTTTATTTTTGATTTTCGATATGCTCGTGCCCCTCACGTATGGTTATTATACCCCTTGGGGGATTCCCCGCAGTTTGAGAAACGCTGATTGAGTGAAAAATCATTTTAAACGACTATGTTCAGATGATTTTGAAGAAAAAAAACGAATAGAAATATTTTTTTTACATATAGTGTCAGTTGAGAATAAATATATATATATAATATATTTTTAAAAATTTTTTAATACAGTTGAGGGTTGATGTTTTACCATTGCAGACTTAGAACATCTCCCCAGGAGCTGGTATGTCTTTTTATTGCGGCAACATATAGGTGGAGCACCAATCACCGCAAGTAATTTTGACGTCCAGTTTCCTCTCCAAGTGGGGAGAAACCTGAGATCTGAAGATGCGAAATTAATCAAGGAATTTAATTTCACCAAGACCATCCAAATCAAATAGGCACCAAATGATCTTTTACATGCCGCATAATCATACGACATGGATGAATTTTCTGCCTCATGAAAATCCATCAACTGGTGCCGGGGTGGAACCTGCAACCATAGGTGAACAAGGGCAGAAACCAAACAATTACGCCACACAGCCGGTAGAATAGACACATAAAATTCTTTTAAGAATATTATTACAAAGAAAAATATTTGTATGCGCTATTATGGCAAAAACTTATTTTACAGTGATAGCATATTGTCTTTTAAATCTAGGACGTCTATCTGAGACTGAACTAAAATTTTCGAAAATGATTTATTGTTATTTTAACGAATCAGAGTACAGAGGTTTTAACAAAAAAAATCACCCTGGTGTTATTACTTCAATTAATCTTAACTCTGAAAATAATGAGAATTTTTGAAAAATCTACGTTTGACTCCAGTATAGAAGTATTAGCTATATAGTATATGCGAAACATTATTGGTATAGGAGCATTTTACATAAAAAAGTAGAATGTTTTGAAAATTTGTCATTATTTCTTCATTATTTGCAAAAATCGCTCTTAAAAATTTTTTTTATCGTTATAATAATCTGAAAACAATTATATATGTATATTCTAATTCAACTGACACTAAATATATAAAAAAAATTATACCTACGGTTTTCAAAATCACGGTTCCAAATGTAGTCACTTTCAAATTTTCTTCAACGAAGCCTTAGAAATGATTGCATCATTACATGAAAACAAACTAATTGCTTTAAATTAATGAAATGAAAAGTGTAAGCATTATTTTGAGTTTGAAAATGAAAAGTATTTAATTATGATATTTATTTATGAGAAAAACATCCTTGATTAAATTTTAATCTCATTATTTACTTTTATTATTCCTGGCATTAAAAACAATAAAAAAAGTTTTTTTTTGCTTTAACTCCTTACAAACTAATATTTTTTAAATAAAAATATACCCCTAAATATGTATTGATCATTAATGTATTAAACTATTTAAATAACAAAAAAATATTATAATTAAACAATTAAATTGTTTTGGTTTTAAGAGATCAGTTATTAATTTTTTGCTTCTAATAGAATAATTAATCAAATTAAATTAAAAACCCTCTGAAAACATGTTTAGATTTCATAAACAATGGGCATCTTTTATTTGTTTTGAATTCCTCATTATCGGATTCCAAGTATGAATTTTTCATAAAGCAATGCTTTTTTCCCCCTTCTTTTATCATTCTTCTCATTTTCTTTCTTTCTTTTGAAGGAGTAAACAGTCTATAATGGATACGCTTGAAAAATATTTAATCTAGAAAGAATGAGTTTGTCTATTACCATTTTTTTTGCTGCTTATGATATTTCTTTGTTATCTCATTTTGTGTTCTTTCTTTTGCTTTGAATCCAAATCTTCTCATATCTTTAATTTCATTTGGTGAAGAATGGAATCAGAACATAAAGACATTATCTGAAATGAATTTTTTCGAGCAAAAAAATTAAAGATTTATTCACGGATTTTAGAAGAAAATTTTAATTTAAGCTTCTATAAAGTTAATTAGAAATATAATTCGAATGCATTTTCAGAGCATTCTGAAATGCCAAAAGTCTTATCTTTCATTTACTGAAAGCCCATTTTTTAAAAAAAATTCTCACTGATGGAAAAATGAACCCAGTCCTTTCATTTTCTCATCATCGATAGTAAATAGAATCGATATTATCATTGTTATTTGAAAAAAAGGCGGGAAAAATGAGTGAAGTAAGAAAACAGAAGAAAATAAACTGCTTTAAGTCCGCTTAAAGCTCAGTTTTTTTTATTATTATTTTTCAACTAGTTCCTTTAGCATTTTTTATGGAAGTTTGTTTTCTCATCAAGAGAATTTTTTCTTTCTAATTTATTTTTTTCCCAGAACCTTACCATGTAAAAGCAAAAGCATTTAACTTTTTTTTCTGCTCAATAGTTTCAGAGATTTCAATTTTATCGACCTTTTTCAAGATTAAAAAAATGAAGAAAAAGCTTATATGCAAACAGAGTAAGCCGAAAATGTCGAAAAAACAAACCTTTTAACTTCGCAGTTTTCGCATTTTTTTGGAGCAGTGCGAAGCAAATATATGTGAAAAGAATTGCTCTCTCCCGTCTCTTCCTGAGAGCTTTGCCTATGATCTATTTTAAGAATTCTTTACAACATATGCTCTTTGAATTGAAACATTCCAGAAATAATTCGCAATGGACTTTCACGGTGTTTCATAAAAAATGCATGGGCTCAGTTTTAAAAACATATTGATTTTCTGAAGTGAATACATTAAAAAATATTTGTACTTCCTGCGCTACGCCATTTATCCAGAAAGAATGAAAAAAAAAAGATTTTTTTTTCATATATGCTTTTCAGAACGTTAATGTTATATTTTTCAAAGAAAAATTCCATTTGCTTAATCATCCTTTTAAAATAAGCTCTAAAGTTATTTAAATTTTTGGGATACTCTTACCAGAAATACTTATAATAATAAAATAATTTTAACTGTATCAGAAAAATTTGCTTCCAGATAAACATGCCACATAATGTGGTGAAATCTCATAATTATAAATAATTTTTAATTACCTAAGAGGATTCGAAGAAATTAATAATAATAAAAAAGTAGATGTTGAGCCTACTAAGCTTTTTTCTACTACTTAAGTTAAAATGTCTTAAAATCAAATAATAATAATAATAATAATAATAATAAATAAAATAAATAAAGAAAATAAATAAAGAAAAATAAATAAAGAAAAATAAATAAAGAAAAAAAAAAGAAAAAAGACATTTTTTTTTAAAAAAAAGTTTTTGTGTAAATATTACGACAGGCTTCTTATCAGAAAATGTATATCATGTAATGTTTTTTCCACAACAAACACGAAGCTGAATCAAACTTTTACTTCTAATTATTTGAATCTACAGTTTGTCTTCTCTAATTTTCTCTTTATTTAAAACTTCTATATACAACAATTGTAAGCATTATTTTTTATTAAGTAGCTACATAGTTAAATAAACATTTGTAGCATTTTCCCATAAACATGTGGAGATACTTCTTTATAAAATTTGAAAAACTTTATTGAAATGTAATAAATTATTTTTATTTCAAGAATTTCTTACATGTAGTTCAAACAAAATCCATCAATAATAATAATAATAATTTCCTTAAAAATCTTATTAGTTCTTAGAATATTTCAATAGAAAAAGAAAAATAGCTGCAACAATACAAAAAAAAATAAATATGTTCATGTTATTGTTTGTTTTTCAGTTGAAGGCTGTTTCATATTTGTTGATTAATCATGAATATGAAATGCTCTGTTGCATGGTGTGATTTGTAGTAAAGCATGTTGATTGCTTAGATGACAATACGATTTGCTTAACTAATTTATTATATTGAAAGGAAGATTTTATATATGTATATGGAGAAGAAATAGCTTAAAGAATGAAAAGCTCATTGTACGATATTTGGTTCACTGATCATGGTGGAGCTGTTTGGATCTCAAAACGAATTTTTCAAAATTTGTTTCAGAATTTTTTTAAAGTTTAATGTTAAAATTATTCAGTACCAAATTATTATCACATACCATAAAATCTCATATTACCACAGTCTATCTGGTGTTATGCGTTATTAGTTTAATAACTAATTCTTAGATTCCTTTTAATTATTTATTTTACCATGTTATAAATAAATAGATGCTTTGTATGTATAAGGTTTTTTCCTGCTTCCCTTATCACTTTGTGAGCAAGTTAGTTAATAGACCACTATTCCCGTTTCAATTGCTTCCAAAAGTCCAGTTTAAATGGTTGCGTACGTGTAGGCCGTAATGTAATGACAATCCGCATGCTGAAAACATCAGCGTTAAATATACACACCAATTCTACAAGAATCTCCTAGAGGAAGATCAGATACTTGCGACCATCAAATAAAAAAGATGGGAGGTATGAACCAACGACCATTCACCACGATGCCCACCTCCACATTAATATTGAAGTGGTATTGTTCGCCGCGTGATCGGGTTCTGTGGGGTTGCCTACGGCCCACACGTGCGTGTTGTGAGTATTGAAAAAGTATTCATTTGAAAAGGCGAAGCTTCGTCGGGGAACAAAACAAAACTGGGAAACTATAAGTACCATGCTTTTTTGTGCAGAAACCATCCTTCAAATATGACACTTCATAGGTTACCCTCGAACCCATATGAAAAGTATTGAAAAATAGCATGCTGCACTCTTTTTTATGATTATTATATGTTTTCACAGAATTAATCTTTAAAAATGATAGATATTTTGAATGATTTTGAAGAGTGGCAGTGTTAATTGCAATAATTCGAATAGTTTTGTTAATTTAAACTAAATTTATACCATGCATTGACATTGCCTACAAGTACGATTAATTAACAGATACTTTGTTTGAAATAAATCATAATAAAAATTACAATCACTTCAAGGCAAATATGGAATATACACTGCATATTTTAATCAAAAATAAACATATATTTAAGGTATATTTATAATTAAGGATGGAATAAAACATAAAATTGAATAAAGAAAGAGCTATTGGCATTCCTACAATTTTTTTGTTGGACTAAAAACTATACAACTTATTTATGCTATGAAAAATAAAGCAAAAAGGAAAAACGTACAATTTATATCTTTTTTGACCCTGTTTAGTTCAACATTGTGTTTTTTTGTTTGTTTAATGCATGATATTAAACTAAACATGAGTTTGTAATTGTGAACTTATGTAGCTCAAAATAAATATAAACTAATACACTTTGAAGACATGAGTTTGAATGTAGGTGTCCCGTCCAAACTACACACAAAACACAGGAAGAATCACAAATTAAATGTAAAAGTTACGTTTAATAAATTTGGCGAAATTATTTCAAAAACATAATAGTTTTCTGCAAGAATATAATAATATTTTTTAAACAGAAGTTCTCTTTTTAATTTTTTAGCCTTGTTTTAATGAATTAGTCATACTAATTTTAATTTGTTACATTGTTGATCATTTTTATTAAATGCTTCTTTAACGAAAAATAATAAAAAAAATAATAAGTATAATTACCGAGATTTAACTATTACGAACCCAGTTGCCTGAAACTTTATTAATTTTGTGGTAAAATATATTTACATCACTCTCTCTAAGATTTTCAGAAAAACTTCAAACATTTTTTTAAAAATTACTACATGAATGGAGATTATTGCTTTTATCAGTTGGATGAAGCATAGTTATATAGATAAATAATTGATGTATATTTTTGTTGTATACAAATAAGTGATTTTTGGTATAACTGAATCCTATACAAACGTACTGTGAAAACTAGATTTCTCAAATATCCATGCAGATACTATAAAATGCTCCTCACGTATTTCTGGTAGTTTTGTCTAGACAACGAACTAAAAACTTATGTTCTGAGTTATCAAATGTAGTTTAAAAATTTTTAGACAAAATACAATAAAAGTTTCAAAAGTTTCTGAAATGTAGTTTTACTTGGTGTATTCTGAGAATATGTGATATGTGGTTTTGTTTATAAAGTACTGTTTAAATCAGAATTCTTGTTATTTCCATTTATATAGGAAAAAATGTGATTTAATTTCTGAATTTTTTTCTTTAAAATGGGTATCAAGGAAGCGTTTTATAGAAAACTTAACTTATCAAAGTATCATAAAAATAGAATAAAAATTACAATAAAACTGCGCTCTAAAAATATCGATGATTTAATCGAAAGAATAAACGAAAAAATAATAAAATACAATAAATTATCTATGGAAAAGAATGAATTATAATCTCGAAGGAATTGATTCATTTATTCACTCATTGCAAAGTTAGGAAATAAAGAAGGCCATATAAGGAATAAACAAACCAATAATACCTGGATAAATAAGGCACTTCTTCCAAATTGTCTTCTAATGTGTCAAAAATTCCTTGAATAGCTAAGTTCCATGACCTGAGAAAAAATTGGGCATAACTAAATTATGCCTAAAACATCTAGAAGATTTAATCCGAAGAGCCTCCCCTCCCCCCGGGAACATAGGTATCGTGAAGAAATGCACTTGATCCACTACAAATTTTACATAAAACACAATTGCCACAATTTGTTCTATGGGGATGATGGGATCTACTGTTAATGAAAACGTAACCACGTTAACCATGGAAACGTAATCCACTCCATCATACCACCTTGTATCGGAACTAATATGCCCTCCCCTAACTGGCTTATTCACAGTCACCTACTAATAATTGACCAGGAAACGCAAATCGTAAGAACTGGAGACTTTCGTCCATTATTCTAAGGTTAAATGTCAATATTCCGTGACCTATTGCAGATGTTGTTTCCGACAATGACATGTCATCTTCAAGATTCGAACTCCGAATGTGTAACCCCGTACCAATTTGTGTACGCTGAAATGGTATGCTTCAGCTGCTAGTTATTCTGGTCTTTGTAGTCTTTCGGTCATGTCGAAAAATGCTTAAGAATCTTAGCTCTTCGCTCAAATCTATGCGCGCCATGGGCGACTAACCTCTGATCAGCGATTTATTGTTTCTTTATGTATGCTTCACTTTCTATAGGTTCTCAGAATGGCTATAAGTGAGCAACATATTAAATGCACAGATTCTGAAATTGATATTCCCTTTCCGACAGAAGTTACTAGTCTTTACGATTTTATCTTTGTTAAAATCTGATAAATTATCTGCTTTTCTCATTATGTCACTAAACATCTCGGTAAAGAAGGACAGTTAATAGGCATTTTCTGAGCTCAAGCATCACCACGTGACTCTAGTGGAGCTTTCTCTTGGCAAGCTTATTACTCTCTATGTGTTTTGTGGAAGATCATAATGTAGAGGTTATTTTTCCGTACATGTATATATATATATATATATATTTCGAAGGACAGTAAGGTAACTTTCGTTAATATTTCATCTACGTTAATGTTACAGGACTGTTCACCGAACTTTATTGACAGAGGTTGTATATTTATATATATATATACTTTACTGTCTTTCAAAACAGTCACCTCTCATAACTATGCACAGCGGAGATCTGTTACACATGTCCTGGAAACTTTTAAGAAGTATTCTTTTGGTATGAAGTTCAAAAACCTCGTCACGTTTCTCTGGATTAAAGTAATATCGTCAAATTTCCTTTAAAAGCGAGTTTAAGTCGTGGGAATAGGAATAAGTTTTTAGGAGTGAAATTTGGCGAGTATGGTGGATGTTCAATTTGCACCACAACGTTTTTTGACAGAAACTTTTTGACGATGTTGATTGTGTGAGGGAGAGCATTGTCCTGAATAAAAGGCCATGGACCTTGTTGTGTGTACTGCAGTCGTACCCAACGTATGACGCACGTTTTTCTCATCCCTAAATACTGTGTAACGATTTGTCGCACTGATTTCACGGTTTAATTTGCAGCATCAGGTATCATGCGACCAGTTAATAGACTGATCTTTCATGATTAATTTCATCACTTTCTAAAGTTTTCGTCACTGACGTAGGACCCGGTATTTTCG
>BMAO01016090.1:0-5000 GCA_019973975.1 Trichonephila clavata | reverse complement strand
AGTCAAAGCCTGATAGTCGTTTGGATCGGATGATAAGGGTGAAATGGGTCTCGAGTGTAAGCACTGCCTCAATCTGAGCTAAAACCGTTGAAAGTTCCTCATGTGTCAAACGCGCATTTCCACAACACGGTGTAAGTGATATTTTACAGATTTGACACATGATTCCCATAAACCTCCAAAATTTGGTGACCTAGGTGGGATGAATTTCCATGAAATACCTTCCGAAGCAAGAAAAGAGTTAATCTGGGCGTTTGAATTCATTACTAATTGAAAAAGTCTTTTAATTTCAGCATTAGCCCCAACAAAATTACCTGCGTTATCTGAATAAATAAAGGCACTTTTGCCTCTTCTCGCAAAAAATCTTTTCAGACAAGCAATGAAGGCTTCGGAAGTAAGGTTTGTCACTAATTCTAAATGCATTGCCTTAGTGACAAACATACAAATATAGCAATATACTTTATAAGAATTATTCCTTCTCTGGTTTTTATTTTTTATTAAAAAAGGGCCACAGAAATCTACTCCTACACGATTAAAGGGGGAGACCATGTAGTTCTTCTTTGGGAGAGCTCCCAAAATCTGGGTTTCTACACGAGGTTTGGCTTTAAAGCAGATTACACACTCGTGAACAATCTTCCTAGCTAGATTTCTGCCACTAATGGGCCAGAATCGATGTCGAACGCTGTGCAAAAGGGACTGTGGTCCAAGATGATAAAATTTGTTATGAAAATGCAACATTAAAATATATGTAAATTTGGATTTAGTTGGTACGACAATAGGATATTTTGTTCCATAATCTAAGTCGGAATTGCCCAATCTGCCCCTACGCGAATTATTCCCTTGTCATCGATAAATGGATTGAAAGATTTCAATTTACTGTTACTAGACACTGGCTCACTTCGTTTGAGCTTTTTGAAATCGTCTGAAAATTCTCTTACCTGAACCATTCTAACTAAACATTGCTCAGCATCTGTAAGTTCTTCTGAAGTTAAAGGTCCCGTGCGCTTACTATGGGGATTTTTGGAATTCCTAGAAAACCTTAAAACAAAACTAAAAATATGAATTAGTTTCAAATAATTATTAGTCAAATTTAACCAATTATCTAAAACAACAGAGTCTAAAGTCAATTTTAGAGTTCTTTCAGTGTCTTTTTTCAGTTCTTTGGTAAAATCGTCATTTTTAGGATCTAAAGTTATTTCACCATTGGGAAGAGAATGACAAAATGTTTCTGGACCTTTCCACCACAATTCACAGTTCACAAGATTTTCAGCACTAAGTCCTCTTGACACCAAATCACTGGGATTCTGCTCTGATCTGATGTGTTGCCAACAATAAGATTTTGTAATTTCTTTTATCTGTGACACTCTGTTACCTACAAAGGTTTTTAACAGCCAGGGATCAGTCTGCAACCATCCTAACACAATCGTTGAGTCTGTCCATAAGTACACACCATCAAACTCTAATTTTAAAGATGCGATCACCTTCTTCACAAGTTTTGATAATAAAACCGCTGCGCAGAGTTCCAAACGTGGAATGCTGATTCGTTTGATTGGAGCTATTCTACTTTTACTGCAGAGCAACCTCATCGATGACTGTTCAGATGAATTTGTACAACGAAGATAAATAGCTGCACCAAAGGCTTTTTCAGAGGCATCTGAAAAACCATGCAGTTCCAAGGACTTGTAATTTTCAATAAGAACAAAACGTTGCACCTTTATTCCCTGAAGAGCCTTTAGGGAGAAGACGAACTTCTTCCAGTTTCGTATTCATTTTCTAACAAGGGCTGATCCCAATCTCTCTTGACTAACCAAAGAGTTTTCATGAATAATTTCGCCGTGACAATGACAGGGCCTAACAGACCCATTGGGTCGAAAATGCGAGCAATGTGTGATAAGATTGTCCTCTTTGTCCACTCTGAATTGTTGGTTGGATCACTAACGGAAAATTCGAAAGTATCGTGCTTCGGGTTCCAAATCAATCCGAGAGTTTTTACTTTTTCTTCATCTCGATCAAAATGATATTCCTGGGCTTCATATGGAAGTTCTTGCAACATATCTTTACAATTTGATGACCATTTATGAAGCTTCATGCCAGCACAACTGAGTAATTCAATGAGCTGTTTCTGAACTTCTTTTCCTCTTTCAATGTTGCTTACACCTGACACTAAGTCGTCGACATAGAAATCAGTCTCTAAAATTTCTGCAGCTACAGGAAACTTTTCTCGATTATCAATTGCAATTTGCTTTAGCGTTCTAGTGGCTAAGAAGGGAGCACTGGTTGTTCCGTAAGTGACAGTGTTTAGTCTGTATGTTGAAACTGGTTCATTTTTTTATCGCTTTTCCACAGAATCCGCAGTAATAGCAATAGGTGTTTTCTAAATCTGATTATGATTGAAAAGAGTACATCTTGAATTATTCCACCGTTCGCTTCTAAGGAATTGAGGGACCTGCCATTAGACGTAGGACAAGAAGCATCGTAGACTACTCTTAATTTTGTACTACTTTTCTCTGGACAATAAACACCGTGAGGGTATATAATAAGTTGTGTCGGGTTCAACCTCTTCTTCAACCCTTGTCATATGGCCCAATTGTTCATATTCTTTCATAAAGTTTTGATACAACGAACAAAGTTGAGGATTTCTGTGGAGTCGGTGCCAAAGTGAATTTAGGCGTCGCCAAGCTGTCTCTTTAGATTTACCTAGTTTTGAGGGATTTTCCTTAATGGGATATCTACAACATAACGACCTGTTCTCTCTAGAAAATGTGTTTTTAAAGTGATTTTCACAAAAAAAGTTCCTCCTCATTCTTTTACTCCATTTTCTTTCACTTCCTCAACAGCTTCCATTTCCCAAAACCGAGAAATTGATTCCTCTAAATTTACTTCATTTCTTGATAAAAACAACAACTTTTAATGGGTTGGCTAATTGGAAGCTTTCCGTAACCAAAAACCAAAAACTGAGCCTTGTAGAACAATAGATTCACCAATTTGATTTTTTCATACTTTAAAATTCTGAAAAACTTCGGCTCCTAATAGCATATCCACCTTACCAGGTTTGAAGAACTCTGGATCAGCTAACTGAATACTCTGAGGCAATTATATGTCAGAAATATTTAATGCAACTGAGGGGGTCAAATCAGTTATTTTTGGAATCACCAAAAATTCTAATTCCACATTAAAACTTTTATTTTTGTTGGAAATAGTTCCATAAACCATAGATTTAACTGTCTGCACACTCTCATTAATGCCCGAAACCGGAGCATAAATTTTTTCTCTTTTTAGTTTTAAAAAGGTCGCAAATTCGGAAGATATCAGATTTATTTGACTGGCTGAGTCTAAAATTACTCTACATTTAAACTTATTCCCATAACAATTCTGAACGAACAGAACAGCTGTGCTCAGTAATACTGTGGAATTCTCCCTCGTTGTATTGCTTAAACTTTGTAACGGTGCCTGCAAAGAGTAAACATTTTGCGGTTGTGTTGATGAGTTTCTTCGCGCATAGTTAATTCATTTTCGATATTCAATTGATCTTGTGGAAGTAATCTGTCGGTGAAAGCAGCTCCTCGTTTGATTTATGAAGAAGCGTGTTGTGTTTTTTCCGCACACATTACACGTAAATTTTGATTTACAGGCAGAAAAATAATACGAATTGCGCAAACAGTTCAGGCAAAGTTTATGCTTTCGAGCAAAATCATACCTTTGAGAAACATTCATATTTTGAAAAGAGTTACACTTGTTTAAAAAATGAAAACCTTTACATAAAATACATTTTACAGTTTCACTTGAATTAATTACTAATGATTTAGGCTTAAATGGAGTAGGAGAATTTTTATTTGGTTTCATAAGAGAATTAGAATTTCGGTTAATACTTTCAAGAACCATACTTCTTTTTTCAACAAATTCAAGAAATTCATCTAATTTTGGAATATCTGTAGATTTTAAGGTTGATTCAAATAATTTCCTGGTTTCTTTATCTAACTTAGATAACAATATGTTTACTAAAATAGCATCTGAAAATTCATTTCTGGTGAATTTTAAACCTTTTAACGACCTTAAATTCTTTTTTACATTGTCTACAAAATAACGTAATTCTCTGGCAGCTTCATGCTGAATTTTTTCTTGATTTATAATTGCTAGTAAATGCATGTCGAAAATCGCGCGTTTGTTTTCATACCTTAGTGTTAAAGCTTCAAGCAACGCTTCAAATGAGTCATCGCTGCATTCAATATGTTTTGCGTGACCTTTAAGAGCGGAGCGTAAATAATAGAATTTCTGCGAATTTGTTAGCTTTTTGTTATAAGAAATTAAATTGTCAAATTGATCTTTAAATGTACTCCATTCCTCATACAAACCGCTAAATTGTGGCAAAGGAATTTCAGGTAATTTTATACTAGTTTGTCTGCTTTTATTTACAGACAGAACATTATTTTCTTTAGAAATAACTTCCGACACTGAAATATTTTTTGTATTATCAAGTTCAGAGAGTAAGTAGAATGAAATCTTACCTCTGTTTTATCAAGACGATCTTCTAGCTCGAGCTCCGTGTCAGTTCTGATAAGTCGATCTCCACTGGAAGGCTGTAATAATCTTTCTGATGCAATCTATTTTATCTCTCAGAGCGGAGATATTTTTAATTGTAGTTTTACTTCTAACAATGTAAGGAGACTGTTCACTTCCCGTTCCGAACAGTTCCATCTTTCTCACCTTAGCTTTCAAGGCACCGTCATAGTCTATTCAAAGTTGTTATTTCCATTTTTATGGATTTTCTGGTTCGAAATTAAAATAAACTAATTACTCTCCGGTCGACTCGACCAAATCATGGAGAGACACAAATAAATGTAACTAAATGAACGACGCTGGACTGTATTTCCTAAAAAACTTTAATGATTTGAGACCGTACGTCTGCTAGGCACGCAGCCTGACCTTCAACTACGTTTCCCGCCGAAGTTCTTTCTTACAACCCAAATGGCGGGCGCCTTGGCGCTCGCCAAGTTGACAAAAAA